>KV751316.1:377190-427585 GCA_001698575.1 Mola mola | reverse complement strand
CTGTTGTGGTGAAGAGAGAGCTGAGCCATAAGGCAAAGCTTTCAATTTACAGGTCAATCTACGTCCCAACTCTCATCTATGGTCATGAGCTCTGGGTAGTGACCGAAAGAATGAGATCATGAATACAAGTGGCCGAAATGAGCTTCCTTCGCAAGGTGGCTGGGCTCAGCCTTAGAGATAGGGTGAGGAGCTCGGACATCCGGGAGAGGCTCAGAGTAGAGACACTGCCCCCCCGCGTTGAGAGGAGCCTGTTGAGGTGGTTCGGGCATCTGGTCAGGATGCTTCCTGGATATCTCCCTGGGGAGGTGTTTCGGCCATACCCATCCGGGAGGACACACCGGGGCAGACCAAGGACAAGCTGGAGAGATTATATCTCTCGGCTGGCTTGGTAACGTCTTGGTGTCCCCCCGGAGGAGTTGGTTGAAGTGGCTGGGAGAGGAGCATCTGGATCTCCCTGCTCAGGCTGTTGCCCCTGCGACCCGGACTCGGATAAGCAGCAGAAAACGAAACGAAACGAAATGAAATGAAGCACTATTACTACTTAAACTGTACATAATTATTTAAGGCAGTTTTCACATCATTATAGCAACCATCTACCATGAAAAAAAATGTAAATAAATGAGATAGTTTTGAATCCATAGGTGACATACAGTAGGGTTTGATGAGTGTGTGACCAACTCCATCGAGTTTGCTGGATAACTCTCAAGGATTGGTAATGGCAAGACTAACATGGAGGGAAAGTGTAGTGGTGCCTATAATAGCCCTAAAGCTCCACATAATGAAGATTTGTGAAAGAGAGGTGGAAGCAAGGCTATGATAAGAAGTGAGGATTTGTGAACAGCAGTATGTTTTCATGCCAGGAAATAGCACTATAAACGGCGGCATGTTTGCTTTGAGAATGCTGATGGACAAGTATAGAGAAGTTCAGAAAAAGTTTTCTTGTGTCTTTGTGGATCTAGAGAAAGACTATGACCGGGTGCCGAGGGAGGAACTATATTGTATGAGGAAGTCAGGAATGGCAGAGAAGTATGTTAGACTGGTGTAGGTTTTGTATGAGAGCAATATGACAGTGGTGAGGTGCGCTGTAGGACTGACGGATGGCTTCAAAGTGGAGGTGGGACTGCATCAAGAATCAGCCCTGAGCCCCTTATTGTTTGCTATGGTGATGGACAGGCTGTCAGATGAGGTCTCCGTGGATGTGTTTGCAGATGACATTGTGATCTCAGTCGTAGCAAGACAGAATGCATGTGTGTGAATGAAAGAGAGGCTAGTGGAATGGTAAGGTTACAAGAAGTAGAAGTGGAAAAAGTCCATGAGTTTAAGTACTTGGGGTCAACTATTCAGAGCAATGGTGAGGGTGGTAAAGAGGTGAAGAAGCACGTGCAGGCAGGGTGGAATGGGTGGAGAATAGGGTCAGGAGTGATGTGTGACAAAAGAGTAGCAGCAAAAGTGAAAGGAAAGGTTTACAAGAGGTCAGTGAGACCAGCAATGTTGTTTGGTTTGGATATGGTGGCACTGACCAAAAGACAGGAGGCAGAGTTGGAGGTGGCAGAGTTAAAAATGATGAGATTCTCTTTGAGAGTGATGAGGATGGACAGGATGAGGAACGAGCACATCAGAGGGACAGCAAAGGGTGGACAATTTGGAACCAAATATGGAGAGGCCGGATTGAGATGGTTTGGACATGTGCAGAGGAGGGACATTGAATATATTGGTAGAAGGATGCTCAAGATGGAGCTACCAGGCAGGAGGCAAAGAGGAAGACCAAAGAGGAGATTCATGGATGTGGTGAGAGAGGACAGATAGTGATAGTTAGTTAGCAGATAGTTGATGTGAGAGAAGAAGATGCAGAGGACAGAGTGAGACGGAGGAGGGTGAGTCGATGTGGCGACTCCTATAAAACGCTAGGTAAAGCCAAAGGAGGAAGTCAACTAAGAGTCTTGCTAATGTTAACTAAGGAACTAACATTAGCATTTGTAATGATCATCTTGGTGCATTCGTCATGGGTCATCATTATACACTAACCACCAGCACACCATTCTCTTTCTGGTATGTTTTTCATATATGACTCTCTTTCTGCCTTTAATTTGTAAATGCTGCATGCCTCTCCACCTCACATGTACCTTCCCTGTCTTTACAGATGTAACTTCATCTTCAGAGGACATGCACATAGTTGGTGTGAGAGAAGAACATACGGGAGGAGGAGGATTCGCTGTGGCGACTCCTAGAAAAAGTTAGGTAAAGCCAAAAGATGAGGAAGAAGAAGAAGTTAAATGCATGCTTTGCTTTATTGGAGCTGAACTTCTCAACTTTTTTCTGTAACTTTAATTCAAGCTAATATCAACTGTGGACTGATATGTATAGTATATGTCTATATGCAATGTAATAATCTGCCTGCATATTATAATGAATGATTTTTTGCACTTTTCATCTACAAAGAAAATGGTTTTATTTCACTTCCCTCTATTCATGTTAATACATCTATAGTTGGTGCTTATAATATCAATGTTTAAATCCTGAAAATGTAAATTTCACCAAATTTTCCACCAAAAGCATTTGCAGGGGGATGTAGCCTACTTGGGACTTACCTTAACTTAACTTACCCTCAACAGCCTTAAACAGAGCATTTAAAGGAGCATTGATGAGGTACATCCATTTTCATTGCCTCTTTGTATTTTCAATAATACAACAATTTATTACTGGATGCCACAAAAATTCTAATGTAGCACGCAATAAATAAATAAACATATTAAGTTGTGAAATCATACAGAGTGTGTGTATATCTCCTGCATTTGGGTTTTCTGCATTGGCCTGGGTGCCAGATGGTTTTGATATGGTTTAATATTCTGTCTACATGGGTTTGGGTCCCAACTTTCACAGCTATGATTATGGGTTGTATTTTTATAGTTTCTTTTGTGTTCTGGCATTAATATTTGAACCACTGAAGATCTCCAGCACGCACTCCCTTCTCGTTTTGCAATTCCCACTGCTTCGGCAATGGAATGATTCTACTGCTGCCCTGCCCTGACATTGACTCTGAAAGCTATTGGTTGTTGGTCCCCTGCAGCCTACAGACATTACATTCACCCAGGAGTAAATGAGATAATCTAAGCTCAAAAGGCTACAAGTGGTTATAAATAGACAGATACTGAAACCTCTATTTGTGATAATCCATAAAATGCTGCATTTGAAAGTGGTTGGCTGGGTTTTACTGCTTTGACTTTATTCTTGATTTCCTCCCAAGAAGATGAACCTGATAATCAACTTCTGCAGCAGGCTTTTCTGCAGCATATAGATACTGCACATAACTATATAATGAGCTCTTTCAGTACACATGCCTGAAGCCTGTTGTTAGAATAACGATGTCTGCAGTTCACAGCAGGTTTGCTGCTACTGTAAATACAAAATGCTACTAGATATTTCTTTTATACAGTTTGGCTCATATGTAGCATGGCTGTTAATTTCTGCTTGGTTTGTGATGTTTAATGGGTTTTCTGCATTGTATTTCCTTTTTAGGCTTAGCTCGCTGCGTAGCTAATGGCATCTTGAGAGTAGAGAAATGGCTGGTAAGACCCCGCCAACAACAGTGCTCATATATGATCATACTGTCCCATTATGTTATACTCTTGTAAAAAAAAAAGAAAATGTTTAAACATGTTATGCAACCAATATTTCCAAATGTTGCAATCATAACTGCTATTTTTAAATGTACTACTGAGAAGATAGAATGAAAGCAAATGTTCCTGCTTCTCTCATTTACTTGAAAGTATCATTTTTGTCATTTCACTTTTTTTTAAATAAACCAGAAGGACTGTTGTTCACACTTGTGGTCTGTGTGTGGGTTTTATACATATTTTTTCATATATAAACAATATGAATTTGATGACATTATGCTATTTTTTTTTCATTTCTTGAAAAATTAGAGTTTTAGATGGATTCAAATTGCCTCATCAGCAATGATATCTACACCTGCACAGCAGTTGATTTTGTAAATCCTTTCTGGAACAGTTTATTAATGGGCACTTTTATAAGAGAGAGTGACAAGATGAGAATTGGAAAGCACCATTTTGGTGAAATATTTATTTTATTGATTGTGAATGAACTGATTTGTTTTGTCCCCCATTTCACATTAAATTGGTTGAAAGGAAAACTGGTTATTTATACATCCTTGGTTTATTTTGTAGCCTGTGATAAGAAGTAAGGTCTGAATTGAACCCTGAATTATTAATGGAAGACTTATATTTTATGTCTGGCTGCGCTAATTATAGTGGCTTATGACCTTCAATAACGAGGACTTATTAGTGAAATTCTCTAATGCCTGCATATATTTGGATAAGTTCAATAGAATACTGGATTCCACAGCATTGTATATTATTGTTGTGTTGCATTTTATTTAAATACAGCAGATCATTGATTGTTAGGTCTAACATAGTTTAAAGGTGTGTTTCCTCAAAGGCACCCCTTTAGGAGACTAGCAGCAGATCAGAATCCCCGCTTTCTTAAAGGAAGACATGAATGGGTTAGATTAGGGCCAATTCTTTCATGTAAAAATTATGAATTACAATTAAAATTACAAATAAGGACAACATTCAGATAAAAAAAAAAAAAAAAAAAAAAGAGCATTAAACATAAAGTTAAGTGGATTTAGTGTTGCACTTTGCTCAGTTGGACAAACAATAGCTCTCAGTAAGGGATTGGTGAGTGAGAGTCCAGGTCCCAGTGGTTGAAAGGTCACAGTGGTATGGGAAATTAAACAGTTTTTAATCATGTTTTTGATAATTTTTTGAAAATAGTTTAATATTTAGTGTCATGTGTCATGAAAATTGTGATCTTCCTTGAATTTTTTGAGAGAGGCTTGGACTTGTAGTGGCTCTCCTCCAGCTCTCCTCCTGCTACACAGGAGGTGATTTTTATTCCTATGAAGCTTGATAAGCTTTCATGAATTTCGAGATAGAGGTGTATTTACCCAAAGTAACAACGCAGCAGCAATATAAATCCCCCCATTGACTCCAGACAGAGGTGTCGGTAGCTGATGACTCTGCTGAGACCTATGAAATGATAAAGCTGGTGAATCTTCTGTAGACAGAAAACATGGTTGCCACACATAAAAGAGAGACTGATGAAGTTCAAATTTTCCATAGATCTGAAATACCTAAATAATGCACTAATTCTTCCTCATCATCCCATGCACACAGTGGAAGAAGTAAAACCACAGATGGCAGGTGCTACTGTTTTCTCTGTCCTCAAACGCAAACCTCATATCAAACAGGATGAAGCCTCATCTCTCCATACAACATTCGTATCTCCTTTTGGCAGATACAAGTTCCTGAGGATCCCCTTCGATATCAACACTGCCTCAAAAGTTTTCCAAAGAGTGATGGAGCAAATCTTTGCTGGATACCCCTGACCCATAATTGTGAATGATATTCTTGTTGGCGGAGAGGGAGTTGAGGAGCATGACAGAAACCTGAGGCAAGTTCAGGTTATACCAAACACATATTCATAGAAAAAGGACTAAAGCAGATCCGAAGACCAAAAAAAAAAAAAAAAAAAAATCACAGCTATCAGTGAGATGCAACCGCCAAAGGATAAGGCAGATTAAGCGAGCTATCATATCCGCTACTCCAACTACTGCAGAATGATGTGGAAAGAACCACTAAAGCTACACCCAGTCCCTGATCTGCCTTGGTTTGTTGTTGCAACTGACATATTTGAATGGAACAATCATCACCACCTTGTTCTCATGGACTCATACTCGGGATGGTTTGGGGTTGATCAGCTCAACAATCTGACCACCCAGTATGTGGTCAACAAGCTCAAATGTCATTTATCAGTCCACGGCATCCCACAAAATCTCTACTCAAGCAATGGCACTCAGTACATGAGTCAGACCTTCCAAAACTTTGTCAAGTCATGGGACTTCCTTCACATGACAACCACTAAACCCTAAAAAAAGAAGGGGGGGGGGATATAGGCAGTTGTGTTCTTATATTGTTTGGACATATGTGTTGCTGTACCTGACATAAATCTCACAATACCTGTGTGGCACGATCTAACGTGATCTTGTGGTATACCAGTAGTGCAGTGCTAATGTTAACATGTGCTTCCGATTTGGCCTGTTAATAAAGGGAAGCTAAACATTCACTATGTCTTGTTAATGTAACAGTTACACCTGTGAAAATAGGGAAGGTGGATGTGAGGTGGAGAGGCATAAAGCATTTAGAAATTAAAGGCAGAAAGATAGTCATATTTGAAAAACATTGAACATTGAATAAAGCTGACGATAATAACCTGCCCATTTTCACCAATAATGTGCGGACAAAGACAGAGGTAGGGACTGATCAGGAGGGGCAGGTGTGTAGACTGACCACTTGGAGAAGTTTTGCCGAATGCATTTATAGTTGATGCAATTTTTAGTCAAAGGTAGTCAAAGTTACTTGTTTTGTAGTTCAGACGACCCTTCAAAAACTTCTAAAATGACATGTACTGGTGGTTGGGGAAGGATGAAATATTGTGTACATGTAAGGCTGTTTGTGTATCAATGTGTCCTCTTTGAAATCTGTGCCCATAGTTTCTGTCTGCCAAGGCTTAGTTCCTCCCACACACCTGGATGGCCACCTGGTCATCCACATAGTCACATACACACATGTGTGAAAACTCTCTTTGACGGTTTGATGTGCGTGTAACATCATGAGCTGTGGTGTTCACTTAGAAGAGAAAGAGACTGGCCTTCTGTTCAGCCCCTGAAGCGAAGTGTTGATCCTTTCTATGTCTCCTTCTCTTTCTGCATGTCTTTTTCATGCACAGACATGCTTTCCACTACAAAAACAGTGATGTACACAACACAGTCAGTTGCATGTGACAAATACATACTCAGTTTGAAGAATGTTTTCCCTCTCTTTAACAGGAGATGTACAGCATAAAGCTGTGCCTTACACTGTGTGAGTAAAGGTACAGGTCAAATGCCCCTTCTATGTTTTTTTCCAATTTTATATCATACAGCTGTGACACATTAATTAATTTAGATACACAAGAAATAGATAGTGTGCATGCCTGTGTGGGTTTTCTCCAGGTACTCCGGCTTCCTCCCACAGTCCAAAAACATGCAAACTGGGGGTTAGGTTAATTGGTCACTCTAAATTGCCCGTAGGTGTGAATGTGAGTGTGGATGGTTGTTTGTCTCTATATGTCAGCCCTGCGATGAACTGACGACTTGTCCAGGGTGTACCTCGCCATCGCCCCAAGATGCTGAGATAGGCTCCAGCCCCCCCACTACCCCTAACGGGATAAGTGGTAGAAAATGAATGAATGAATGAATTATTTAACCCGACCCAAGAAAACCTCCATAAACAAGTTCCGAAGCCTGAGATAACAAGAGGCAAAGACCTCAGTGGAACAAAAGAAAGTGGACTTTGAAAACAAAAGATTTAACGCTTTGGAGAGCAGAGAATGAAAAAGAGAAAAAAAATAACACAGGTAGAAAGGAAATTAAAGAGGGAAAAAGGGCAGCACTTTCTTTATGTCGGATTTATGTTCACAACTTTTGTCAAGATCCTGCTGCCTCCTACCAAAG
The DNA here is from genome assembly GCA_001698575.1 of Mola mola. Classification (NCBI taxonomy): domain Eukaryota; kingdom Metazoa; phylum Chordata; class Actinopteri; order Tetraodontiformes; family Molidae; genus Mola; species Mola mola. The sequence continues at coordinate 420,012 of KV751316.1, read as the reverse complement.
ATTTGTTTACATGCCTCTTTTGAAATTAAACATGTGGAAAATATAAAATATGGCATTTTGGAACAAATTAACACATATGCTTCAGTTTTCATAGTCTACTTATAGGGTGACGGTCAACTCAAGTCACTGAATTATGTGTGAAGTGCCATGTTCGTTTAAACCTTCGGTTGGAAGGATTTCAAATTCATGCTTAGAATTCCTTGTTGTCCAGAGACAAAAGTACCAACAGCACTTTCAAAAAGAGGCCATAGATGACGTATTAACTCAGGAGCATGCTGGACATTGCTGACTGAAGGAGATAGTTCAAATAATATTTGTTTACCTTTCTATGTTGAAATAGTTTAAAACAAAATCCCTTTTTTTGTACACCAACAAATGCAAACACTTTAATTCATAGATTTACAATTTTGTAACCAGAGAATGGATGGTTGTCTGTTTTTTTTTTTACAGAAAACTGCTGAGAGGTACTGTAATAGCATGAACAGAGCAGTACTTCATATATTTACATATTGATTATAAAGCATGCAGCTGGCACGGCGACAGCAGCAACCCGGAGCTTGCTGATCTTTTGCTTCATACAACCTCAATCGCTGACAGAGAACAGACCTAATCATGCTAAATGGAATGAAAGTGGAACCCTTTTAGGGCACTGCTTAATGGGGTAGTACTTGCTCCACATTGAATCCTTCAAACAATGTTAACTACTGAAGAAGCAGGATTGAGGTTTTAGCCTTGTGCTATGTAAAACTTTAATTCTTGCTTGCTTACACATGTACGTTTGGTGAGTATAATATCATGTAATCATTCTCCCTTTAAATGTTGCACTCTGTTAAAGAAGGAGATCAACCCTCTGTTTCTCCTGTTTTTGCATTTTGTTTATTATGTGTATCATGGTTATTCCAGTGGTAACAAGACTTTTAAAAAAACATTTATATGAATGCAGTCCAGGCATCTATGCTACCTTCGATGGCACCACTGCAGAATCAGCTATTTCTCCATTACTTCTTTATAGCTAGAATGACCCATGGATCTGCACTGGCCTCATAATGTTGAATTCTAAGGACAGATGTACCATCCAAATGCTGGTCCTGACCCTCCATGTCTGCTCTGTTAGGCTCTTACGTGAAGACCACTGATGTTGAGGTCATAAGGTTGGTTATGCAGTTTATTCAACACAAGCTTTTCTATCCTACGCTATATTGTGCATGTATGGAGGCATATTTGATTTCTCTACGACTGTTGCCACTACCATTTGCTGTAGGCCAAATGTGGTTACAAGATAAAAGGGACAGGGGTTGCTCCTTAGAGGGCCTCTTTGGATATTTTATCACAATCTTGATGCAATATTTCCAGGGGCTAAAAACAAACTCAGCTTTGGTGGTATTCTCCTCTTGCACCCTGGATATCCCATCATTACCATGAAGCATACAGTCATATCAAGAAGGATAATTTCTGCATGACTGGAGCAACTGTATGATCATAACATCATACTTACAGCTGAGTCGCAAAAATTTCTGTTATGAATTTAGTAAAAATTGTTACCACCATCTTTATGGCTTACTTAATATCGCCGCACAGCGCACATTTTGCTGTGGTGTACTATATGATTCTGTCATGTGATTTTGAGTGAGACAAACGATAAGGCATTATTCATCAAAGAATTCCCAGGGAAGGTTGTAAAGCATTTGTGCTTGAAATGCCTTATGCAAGACAAAGCGGTATCATAATAGTCAAAGGATCATCGTCGTTTATTATGTAAATGATGAATTATGAAGTTATGTTGTCAGTGCATTTGTTTATCTGTCAGCAAGGTTACAGAAATACTTCTAAATGGATTTTGGGAGTGGTGGGAAGAATGGGGACGATAGGAATCAGGAAATTTACAATTAACGTAAGGTCTTAAATGCAGGCATGTTGTAGCCTGTGCATTCATAACAATAACATTATGTTCGATGACCATCACCACAGACACACACATTTATTCATGTATTTGAAGAGATTTATTGAAATGTTTGGATTGCTCAACATATCAACGTATCATACTCTGGTACATTTTCCTCCATCCTCCATTTTGTTTCTTGTATGTTTCTGGTGTCCTTGTATTTGTATGTATTTTTAGGGAGCAGCTTCTGGACATGTGTGCCCCTTTGAATGACAGTGTGGAATTCCGCAGTAGAGCAAGCATGTTTTTGAAAAGATTGAAGCAGAGGCGTGTTGGGACTGGGTGGGGTGAGAGGGAGACAATGCTTTAGACAGAGAGGGGTAGGGGCTGCACAAGCTAAAAGAGAGATTTTTTTTTTTTTATAAAGCAGCCTAAAATACAGTAGTGAGGGTTCAATTCAAGCAGTCTGTTTTGTAGTGATGCAAATGCATAAAACTGATGTAAGGGCTATGCAATGTGGGTACACACACACATGCATACACATGCGCACAAATTTACACAGAAAAATGCACAAATGATTTATTTAAATTTATATCTTATGCAAAACATCTATCTTAAAGATCATTGAAGGAAATATCTACAAAACATAGCACCTTTGCAAAGGCAAATGACACGTGTCAATACCATTTCAGTGTGTCTGACTACAACACACAGCACTGGCAATGCCTCAGGAGCTCAAGGATCAGTCTTATCCACAGTTGTCAACAAACGTCGATAATAATTGATGACAAACACTGTGTTCCCTGGTGCTCAGATCCATCCAGAGGCTCCATGGCATTTTCTGGTGAAATATTGAGTCAGATGCTTTAAATGTGTGGTCCATGACCCAACACCCGTTCTTTTCTTACTGGTGGAATAACTTACCTATCTCTCCACCTGCCTCCTAAAAATCAAGGCCAAACATATTTTCAAAATTGAAGAAGCTGATTTTTCTCCGAAGCACAAGAGAAAAATCAGCATCCAAGAAAAAAACCTTTCCAAAACAGCCTCTCCTCCTATCTCTGTTTTGCTAATGGCACTAAATGTAGTGCACATTTTTCAGGGAGAGTTCTGAAAAACAAGCCTGCCCTAAAACTACAAAGATTTCTTTTACCATGGACAGGATACACCATGTTTTTTTCAGATTTTGATTAATCAAAAGGATACAGTAAAGAATAATTGAAACTTTAGTCAACAACAAATGTAGATCCTGAAATATATTAATACGTTTTAAGATGAATATAAAACAACTGCTCCCAAGAGAAAATGTCTGACTGTGGATGTTTCCTGAAAGCTCCAATTAAGATATGTGTTTATGAGGTGAAGCACCCGTGACGCCAAATGTAACATACTGCCTGGAGAAATCTACTTCAATCCGGAGAATTGGTGCAATAAAATCAAGAAAGATATCCAAATACCAAGCTCTAATTATCTAATTAACTTATTCCCTGAACATCACAGATTTTTATTCATGAAAGCACAATAGTGCCATGTTCCCCGTCTCATGTTCAAGTCCATACAGTTTATGATCATAAAGCTGGCTGCGAGCCTGGAAAGCCATCTCGTCTTCACTTGCATGTCGATATTTGTACAAAACAAGGTAAAAGTTTTGCTCGTGAAACACAAATGACATCTTGTGTCAGTGCCCCACCATGTTGATTTTTTGCTCTTTGATTTGTGCATTTCTGAAGTTCAAGGAGCATGGATGCTTCATAATTAAAAGCTTTGAATAAAAATATAGTGGGCACCTTTAGTCTGAATAGTTACTTGAAATAATGTGTTTAACGACGAAGTAGCAGAGCTTTTTAGCTCTCCTCTAACATCAGCCTAATACTTACAGTACAGTAAATATTTGACAAGGGTGTCATTAATTAAAGACACGCTTTCAGAAAGACTGAACTGGCAACTTGCTCAACCCCTCCGTGACCCTGCGTATGATAAGTGGTAGAAAAGGAATGAATGTATGAATATTAAATTGATGAGTTAATGAGATGCTGCTTATATGTTTTCCATTTGTTTTAATAGTGACTCTCAACTAAAATCAATACCACAAAACTGAAGGAACAAGGCTACAAGAGCGATTATATGCCCACTGTAATTTCAGATAAAACTGAAAAATTAAAAAAATATATAAAAAAAAATAAAGTCACTGTCCTGTATGGAGAGAATTACAACATGGCAAGACTTAATATGCTATATAATATAATATGTGCTCCCGTCTTCACCCAGATCATATGGACATGGTAATATTTCTATATTTCTATAAATGTGGACTAGGCTGCAGAACTGTCGCTCACATTTTCCTTTGTAAAAATGGGCATGTTTAAAAGAAATGTTGATATTAACAGTGTTCAGAATTTACATAGAGATGTTAGAAATCATCATCAATATTTCAGTGTCAATATGGCAGTTCAAGAGTAAAGTTAGACAATGACTCTGCAGGCGATTGAAAATAATTCATAGTGATAAAGGTCAAAATAAAAAGAGGTTGTAGATACTGTAAATATACCTGTTTTTATGTGCATGCATATGGAAGGGATTAAAAATATGTGAATCCGCAAATAGTGAATATCAAATAGTTATTTTTCTGATATTTTTTTTTGATAATACATAACCCTGCATTTCACCAACCCTCAACTTTATCAAACCACCTCTAGGAGTGTCCTGACCCCTGGGGTGGGTGCAATTTCTTTGTTTTGCTTTGCGTGTAGAGGTGACAGCTGAAGAAAGTTTTTCTTTTCCACTGATTCCATTTTTGTGAGATGAAGAAAAAAAAAAAAAAAAAGTTAAATATTGACATAAGTGCTATTGATCATCATATTGCCCAATGGGGACTTTCTTTTTTCCAACTTTGACTTTGGCATGAAAGTATGTCTGCTCTGTTTCAAATGAATGGGTCATTGATTGATTTTGGATGCAAAGAGCAAAACTCAGAAAAAATGTCCAAACACAACAATCCCCGATTGATTTCCCTTCACTGCTAAATTAGACCTTCGGAAATTAATCTTCCAACAACTCATCCCTTTAATGTAGGGACTTATCCACAAAAATGTACTGTATGTTTGTGTTTGTGAATGACAAGTGTGTACGAGTGCAAGGGTTTGGGTGGCATAAGACAGTGAATGGCTGCCTGTCAAACACAGCAAGATGACAATGACCGAGTGAAACGCCTTAAAGAATTCAGCCTTCAATCTCATGTCATTGCTGGTTAACTGGAGCCGTTCCACATGTGGCCTGCAGAGGGCCCCCTTGTAGCGGGACAGTGCTCAGACATGCCAGGCAGTGGGTGGGTGAGGTGTTCAGGGCTTTCACTGTGTTTGTATCTGACTTCTACCTTCTCTGGTTAAAGGTCATGTTTATGAGTTTAGTGTGCAAATGAATTGTGTGCGTATGAGCATCTCCCATCATGAGGCCACGTGCTGATATTGGATGATTTATTTATTTTTTAAATAACACTTGATTTTGTTCAACAACATGTTGAACCATTCACTACCCTACTTTATTCATGATTCATTTCTATGAGCAGCCATTTGAGCTGAGGTTAATGTCACTGCCATGGTTAAAAACAACATTATTCCAGTCAGCCGGCTCATCTGGTATGGATCAGAATGTGAAGGCAGATTCTGAACAGCAGTGAGGCTCTGACTTCATCACTCTGACAAGCAAGTGATGAGGTAACTTGTTACCGCAGTAAGTAGAGATAATTTCCCCCTAGGTAAAGAAAGACTCTGGTGGATCCTTGGGAGAGGATGGGGCTAATAGATGATGTGATGGAGATGCACTGGGTCATAAACGTTTATATTTCTGAATAATAATGGGTGGCATGCAGGTGACAAAAAAAATCATTCCGATTTATTCCGATTATTTGTGTCCATGTAAACATGGCTAATGTTGGGTCCATTCTCTCAAGCAGCAAAACTGTTGGTAAAAGAGGTCAAAAAATCAGGGTAATTATTAAGAAATTAGGAGAAATAAAACACAAACAAGTGAAGGACAGAAAAGTCTCATGTGAGAGAGATTTAATACTTACCTACTTTAGTACTTAATCATTCGGAATGTTTTACTTTTTTTACTACAAAACTGCCTCTTCTAACATCGTGCATCACGTGTGCTAAAGGTAGCCACCATGCCTGGGCCAACATGCCCAGGTGGTTCACAGTGAAATATCCATCAGGGTCTTTAAATTAAAAGAAATAATGGCTCCATGTGGGTGTCAGGTAAATAATGTATATCGGCATATGGTTTAAGATGACATCACAGACAATCCACACATCACTACTATGTTGACATCATCAGCAGCAGAAAAATCACAAACTGTGCCCTTCAAAATTATGCACTACAATTGATTGAGTTACTGTTGGCTAGTGTTCCCTACTCTATGCAGTAAATGGTGAGTGTGCTTCATGAAAAGTGACATTGTGTCACCCTGTAAATATACTCCCTTAGACTCCATAACGTTTCTAAAGAGATGAATAAATGATTTTATAACAGCCTTTGTGCCACTCTCCTGATGACTACTGTTAGTGTCAATCCACTGTGTGTGTATGTGTGTGTGCACATCTGAGACCCAACAAGAAATGTGCAACCCTTGCCGATGCACAGTTCAATTTAAGCAGCTGGAAGAAAGGGGAGAGATTTGAGCTGGACAGTGAACGACAGAGAGATGGCGTTAGATGAGAGCGAGGAACAGATACTGTGTGTGTGTGTTGGAAGCATGCTGAAGAAGGGAGGAGCGATCGAGGATGTGGTGACAGGGAGATGGAAATGACAGAGAGCTAAGAGCGGATGCTCCAGAACGGTTGAGGTGGAAATGCCTGTCTGGTGACATGTGCATTAGTGTCTCATCAGAGGGAGAAGCTTAAGACATTGACTGGAGGTGACACCGTGAGATGTGTAGTCGCTAAGTGTTTTTTTTCCTTCATGTCTCTCTAATACACCAGTCTTCCTCTCCTCTTCTCTTACATTTTAATGTCCGTTCTCTTTCTCTCGGAGGAAAAAGAACCAGTCCATTAGGCTACAATTGCATCATCTTATAGGTTTAGTTGTTCGTGAGCCAGAATGCAGACAAAAAATTACTTGCAAGATTGTGATCCAAGAGCCAACCCACTGAATTTCTGAGTGGATACACAAATATGTATATTTTTTACTGTTAACTGGTGTTAGATGTAACCATGACTGTGAATGAAGAAGTCGGATTACTGACAACAAAGCAGTGAATTAGAGAAATGAAAAGTCATTTTCTGAAGGTGTGACATTGTCAATTAGTTATTCTGATTGTAGTAATATAATGAGTGAAATGAAAATTCTCCTTGGACATGCAGCTTAGACAATGTGTGGTGTGGAGCTCTCGTTACTCTTACAGGATACACTGTATATAAAATGGAAAACCACCACTGGGGTAGCCAACACTGTTCATCACCAATCCTCCAGTGTGTCCTCAAAACAAAACTGTTGCTAAAAGCAACTCATACTGCTCCTGCACCAATTTTCCCTTGAGAATTTTTTGGGAGGGTCCGATAATAATTTGAAGAGGATTGTCCCAAAGGAAGCAATGCACCACTAAATGTGATCTTTAACCTCAGGTCATGGGAAAGCAGATGTAAACAAAATGCAGACTAGGTGCAACATGTTGAGTTTACAGTGATGAAATATCAGGGGAATAAATTGTCTGGACAAGAAAATGGTCAGGAGATGTGGTTAAACTGGTAACTGAATGGGAGATCGAGATTTTTAGAAATGATAGCTTGCATTGTAACAGACATTTACAATTGTAATGCTTAGCAACACTAAAAAGCACACTTCAGCGCTTCAATCAATCAATCAATCCATCTTAATTATTAACTATATTATCAGCACTTTTATACAAATCAAAATGCAATTCAAAGTGCATAGAGAGTAGAACATAAAATATATTAAAAGAAAAATAGTATTATTAACAGTGATAAAATATGAGTAGTTAAAAAGTTAAATATATTTTTTTAAAGTTAAGGTTAAGTTAAAGCAATAACAAAAAAAAACAAAACTTAAATATTTTTTAATACTGTTGATAAAAATAGAATAAAATAATAATAAATTATAAAACAGAAACAATACAATTTTAGCCTAAATGAAATGACAAGTCTTTAGTTTACTTGAAAAGTGTTATGGTACCAGACAATTCCCTGTGTTTTCCCTGTGTTTCCAGTGCTCCCCGTCTATCTCTCTCTGTGTTTGTTTTGTTTGTGTGGGTGTGTGTGTTGGCCTGGGCGTGGCTCTCCTGGCTCCCGGCTCTACACTCCTGTCTGCAATCAGCTCATCACCTGTCCCTGTGTGTTCACCTGCCTCTCATCAATTCATCAGCCTGCAGTATATCTACCCCGGCTCTTCATCCACTCATCGCCAGATCGTTGAATCCACTTCAGTGGTAGTTTACGCTTCAGGCCTTGTCTCGAGATATTTTCAAGTTTTGTTATTAACTGTTGTTTCTCTCTCCAGTACTCCTGGACCACTACTCACCTGCCTTCTTGCCAGCTCTCCAACCCACTACTGCCTGCTTCCTCCTGCCAGCCCTCACCCCTCTCCCTCGCTCATCTCAGCCCTCCAGCCCTCTGCCTCGGCCTGCTTCATTCCCGCGTCATCCACCTCCATTCCCCACTTTCCTAGCAATAAAACCTGCTTCATTCATATCCACATTGGTCTGTGTCTGCGTTTGGGTCCACTCCGCTACTCAAAACAAAAAGTATTAATATTTTCCGCTCCTCTCAAGATCCTCTGGCAGGCTGTTCCAGTGTCTCAGAGTGTAATGGCTAAAAAAAGGCATCACCAAATGTTTTGTTCTTCTTAATCTGTGAAATAGCTGAAAGAGAAGAAGCAGAGAATCTGATGCCATCCTGATTCATAGACTAAAACCACCTCTGACACATAATGTGGTGTAAGACCATGCAATACCTTACAAACCAATAAAAGAAATTAGAAAAATCAATATTCTCATTGAGTACTAACCTATTCAAACTAATTCAAAATCCCAATTTTTGTTTAATTTTAATTCAAAATCCCAAATATCAAACATAAATTTCTGCTGAGCAGTTTTGGAGTTTTAATATTGAATCGCTTAACCTCACATGACTGGTATTGACTAAACTCCGTGAGCAAATTTCTCCAGAATCAGAATAAATCCTTCTGAAATTCTTGTAGTCTGAGCCTGATTTAAAGTTTAAATTGTTACTTATATGGAGCTCTAGCGAAGGTTTGGTCAGGAAGACTATCTGCATTCCCACCATATTAAATTGTGTTAACTTGTGTTAACCAATAATCACTCCTCTCTAACACTCACTCATATCACATCTGCGTTGGCCGAGCTGTCACTTCATCAGCTGTTCGTATCAGCTGATCTCATCTATCCAATAGCCGAGTGCCATTCTTGCATCGTTAGCCTATCATCTCGTTGCGGTCCTTTTAAATATGTCTCTGTTCCCTGCCTAGATCTTTCATGCTGCTGCTGCTGCTGCTGCTGCTACTGTGTGCGCCGCTCCACCTCCCCATCTCCACCCAATCCTGGAAGTTCCACCATCTCCATCATTTCCAGTCTCAGCAGAGTCATCAGTCGCCACTACCACCACCGGTGTCTGGACTCTACTGGGGGAACTACAGTGCTGCTGCTTAGGAAAGCAGCCATCAATCACAATCTGTCTGGTCTCTCAAGTCCAAGCGCTAAATTTTTTACTCATATTATTTATTGTGTTCAATAAACATTTGTATCTTTTTCAATCTGGTCTCTCCTGATTGAACTATATATGTCTTCGGTGGGGTTGGTCACCCTCAAATGGCTCCACTGAATATGTGTGCCTTTAAAGAAATGTTAAAAAAAGACACAAAATCCGCCCCCTGAGGGATTTTCTGCCATCTTAAACAAAGCAGCAGTGGTTTTCATTGTCTATTCAATGATGCTTGACTAATACATATACATTGAGGTTAAAGAGGGAATTGGCTTCCTGAATGGCTTCCCAGCTAGCTTGACAGCAAAACCATTATTTTATTGAAACAGACTCCTACACTTATTTTCAACTTACACAGCAATTATCCTGTCTTCCTACAGTGGCATAGAACAGAGCAAAAAGAAAGAAACGAGACATATTCAAATCTGAGGATAGACAATCAACATCAGAGCTGGATGAGAGCCGCTATGCCGTTGAACAACCTTCAGAAGACCCGGCAATTTAAAAGTGTGCTTCTGTATGGTTGGATGTTTGTCTCGAGCGTTATTTACAGGATGGAGAAGGCTCCAGCACAGACAGAAAAACAGATGCCTCTGTAGCCTGGTTTGGCTTTGCCCACAAACAGGCACCGTATTGACTGTCTAAATTCAGTGCGATGATGGTGATTTATAAATTGCACTCCACAGAACAAAGCACATCTTTATTTGCATAGTCTAGAGAGAGAGCGAGAGAAAGAGAGAGCAAATGTTGTTATTTTCCACTTGGAAAAGTGAACTTTAAATGACTCCTGCTAAGCACTGTTTTTGTAACATATAGACGAAACATGAAAGGTCATTTAGAGCTCAGAGAAGAGAAGACACACACTCACACACATACCCACAGAAAGGATGATAAACACACAGAAGTGAGTTCAGTGTGGGGGATCATGGATGTACCGTAGATTTATTTTTCTCCTATTTGCCTTATTCCCTCCATCACAGCTGGAGAACCAATTGTCAGTGAGATGTTAATTGCTGCTGAATCGTCTCTCAAGCCCTGTTGCACTAAGAGCACTGGAGCATGTCAGTATGTGATATGTGTGTGTGTGTGTGTGTGTGTGTGTGTGTGTGTGTAGGTGTGTAGACGTATGTGTGTGTATAAAAAGCAGATGAGTAACTAAGTCTCCTGAAAAGTGAGTAAAGGCCATATGATTCACTGATATGAAAGCCTTTATTTGGGCTGATGCACATGGTACAGGCTTGTGAAAAATGCATTGCATCTACTTTCTTGTTCATCTCATTCAGACTTTCATTTACTACTTCTTTTTCCAATTCCCTTTTTAATTCTTTACTTTGTATCCTTCTGTCTCATCATCAACAGTCCGTTCTCCACCTGACTCTGTGCGACATTAGCATAACAATGTTAGGTGATTATTTGTAGAGAGAATAGATGAAACCAGGTACAGAATAGCATGCAGCGTTGTCTGATTAACAATCTGTCTAAGACATATTGTGCTGCGGCTGCTTCACATCAGTGTCTCAGAGGACAGTGAAGGGACAATGTGTATCTTGTGGGAGAAGCTCATCATTCATTGTTAAGGCCCCAGGACAGAAACTGAATGTGGAAAATTCAAATCAATAAACAAGAAATTTTCAAGGGATACATACAAATCTTATTTTTCCTGTGGTCTTCGACATCCTATCAACTGAAACACGCCATCTCTCCTGCTTTCTTTGTAGCTCTTATTCTCATTGGTTGTAAAAGCTTTCCTGCTGGCTCAGAGTTCAGGACTGGGGAGAGAACAGCAACAGCGGCAGACAAAGATGGAGATGAAACACACAAACAGAGGCACATGCAGACACCTCCACAAGTCACAGTGATAACAAAAGACAGAGAAATGCAGTTAAAGTAACAGAACAACGGCAAATAAGCAACGGTCTTTATTGTACCAATTAGGTGGCATACAATGGTTTCTTCTCACTGTCAGTATCCTAGATCCCTCAGTCCATAGGGTGTTTTTTTGTTTTTTTGCCAACTTGTCATGATGACTCATGAAACCAATGTGATCTGCTCTGGACAGTGGATCATGGTATCCTAAAAGTGGGTTTTACATCAGGATTTAGTTATATTTAACCAATCAGACGTCCTCAGGTAGCCATGGGGAATGTCCTAAAGTACATGCCCATCTAACACATGGTGTTAGAGCCTTGGTTGTTTTGTTGTTATGTGTATATATACAGTATACTCTCCCTGGATTTATCATAAACCCAAAATACTATTGTTATGCTGATGACTCACACTTCTACATCCCATTGAAAAGTAGTGAAGAGGATATTTTTAATGCCTTTTACCCTTCTATGACCATCCATCTATGATCTACTGCTTATGTGGGGTTGGAATGCATTGTTTGGATTGCATTGATTGGATTGTTGGATCTAGCAAAAATATTTTCCAGCTCCTCCAGGGAATATCATGGTATGCTTTGGCCAGATGAGATATATATTCCTTCCAGTGAGTTATGGGTCTACTCCAGTTGGATATGCCAAAGGAAAGCACCTATGATTATAAGCCCAAATTACTTCAACTGGCTCCTTTTAACACAAAGGAGCAGCAACTCTCTCCCTTTCAATTTCCAAACTCCTCAAAATATCCCTAAGACTGAGTGCAGCCATCCTACAGAGGAAACACATCTTAACCACTTGTATTTAGGATCGTATTATTTCAGAGACTACCCAAAGCTCACGGGCATAAGTGAGGATTGGAATGTAAATCAGCTGGTAAATCAAGAGCTCTGCCTTTTAGTTCAGCTCCCTTTTCACCACAACAGTCTGAAACAATGCCCACATTATTGCTGATACTGAACGGAACCACCTGTCCATATCATGCTCCATCATTCCCCCCATCAATCATGAACAAGACCCCTTGATACTTGAACTCCTTTGCTTGGGATAGAAACTCCCTTCAACTGAGAGGGAGTGAGCTAACATTTTTCAGAGGAGAACCATGGCCTCAGACTTGAAAGTGTTTTTTTGGGGTTTTTTTTTCAGTCCAGCCAGTCCACATTTGGCTGCAAACAGCCCCACTGCTTACCAAAGATCACAGAAGGATGGAGCTAACAGAGCTACATCATCAGCAACAAGATTAAGTTCTTCCATTATGAGGTTCTTAAACCAAAACACTCACATCACTCTGGCTGCACCTTGAGACACCAACAAAAAATCATGTTTGATGTGCAAATAATGCAAACACAGATCACTTAGATCACATGAATGACTGGTTCATAATAACAGTTCACAGTATTCCTGCATTGTCCCTACAGGAGTTCTGGTCAATGGCCAGAGCAGAATTTACATTGCTTGTCCTTAATCAGAGGTTCGACAATTGATCTGTCCCCCTTTACAAATGATACACCACCAACCCAGTTTGTCAGTCCACAGTTCCTGTCCCTGCACACTGAACTTGGGTGACGCTAAACCAGTGTCCCAATGCATGACAACTAAGATGGCCTAACAAAGTCCAAAGCCTTTAGTCGGGAAAATTTCATCCATATACTCCAAGTGGACCCCTCAAATCCATCCCCAAGTTACAGATCCTGGCCTTGAAACTAGTAACCTGGGAGTGATATTTGACCGTGACCTTCCTTTTTCCATCACATTATAAATGCCGTTTCACCTTGTGTCTATCAGTCAAGGTGCATCTCAAAGTTAATCCTTTATTTTCTTTTGGTTAGATTATTATATATCTTTGGCAAATACAAAAAGACAAGATCATATCAGGCCTGTTTCAGCCTCTCTTCACTGGTTACCAGAACCCTGTCTTATGGCTAACATCTCTTATCTGTTTACTTATTATAATATTTAATAGGCGAGATTTATTTCTATTCATTCTTTGTATTCTTATTCATTTTTTTGTTATTCAACTTGTATTATCTTTTTATTTTTTTTTTTTACTCTAAGCATTCCATAGCCCTTTTTCGTCATTTAGAAATGGCAAACGTTGCCCCCTACAGAACTGTTCCGATTCCATGTTCCCAGTTTTGTCATCAGTGTGTATGTGCGTGTTTATGTATGTGGATAATGTGTTAGTGAGCTATACATTTCAAAACGGTTGGATGAAAAACAGAGTTTGGAGAGGGGGAAGGGGCGGAGACCACAGCAATAAATATTTGATGTGGGTTCGAGAATCTTCACGAGCAGCCAGAGGCCAAGGTGTTACCACCTCTTACTGTGGTCCCCACTTTAACGTCAAGGTAGTCAAAAATAACCACAACATAACAACCAAAGAAAAGAAAATGCCACTGGAATATAGAGATCATGATATGTCCTTAAACACATGTGTAACCTGTTATAAGCATATTTATGTCCATACAGAATCTCATTTATTGTTTGCAAGCGATTGTCTATACACTGCATGCCTTAATGGATTTAAAGACAACATGGTAGCAAGTTTTGTTTTCCAAATTATCTTTTGCACACTTGCCTTAAAAAAGGAATCTTCAGTTATTGGTCAACCATGGGCCTTTATTGCATGTAATAACATAGGCTGGCAGGTTACTGCTTCACGATAGGAAAACATAAATCCTTGTAGATTTTTTTTTTCACTGTAATGGTTTCCAAAGAGTGCTTTGATTACATAACATAAAAGATTTTTTTTTCTCCAATCTATAATCTTTATTATTTTTTTCAGTTTTAGCTTTAGTTAGGGCTGTACATGGACACGTGTACAGTATATAACAGTTGTGCTCCTGCCCCCCCAAAAAAGCAGAAGGAGGCAGGAGTTCTAAAAAAAAAAGAAGAGAGAGAGAGACCAGTTTGAAGACACGCACACGCATAAATTCAGTCATCCTGGTTATGTAAAAACATAACAAAAATGATGTAATGACAACAACAAAATTTAAGTCGACAGAAAAGGTAGAGAGAAAGTATCAGCCAGTATGACTGATGCAACAGCCTATAGAGACTTTCATTATAATCAAGATCACACAAACACACACACACACACACACACACACACACACACACACACACACACACAGAGTGGTACCTCATTCAAAAAGTCATTGTCCTGCTGATTAATAGGGTTGCTGCTCTTTGGGACACGTATGCATCCAAGCCTGCAGTGAACCTCACATTAGCTTTATGGACACTTTTGTAAGAATTATCATTTTAAAGGTCTGAAGACTTAATTGCCAGACCTTTTCTATTTAATGAGCCACTGTCTCATCTTGGTGCTGCACCTTGTTCATTGGGAGACGTGTGCTTGGCTATGTTTACTCACCTGAATACTAGGCATCATATAAAAATCACAAGGCAGGTGCCTTCACCTTAATTTGAGTTGAGATTTATATAATTAAAGTGTGTAAGTCACAAACAGATTACATCAATACAGTCTGACAGACCTCCAATATTCCAGTCCAGCTTCAGCTATCAGGACAGCTCCACCGTCAGAAGACAACATGCAAATGCACAAAAAAATAAAATGATACGATAAAGTTAAATAATATGAAATAAAATAAAACTGGCTAGAAAACATTAAGTAGTTTTGTTGTTTTTTTTATATTTAATCAGTTAGTCAACAATGTAATGTTAAAACTACTAAATCTCTAAATGTACACTGAATATACATAAGTGGTAATGTATACATAATATTTAATGTATCTATGCCAGTGTAGAATTCAAAAGATTACTACCTAAACCTTCTGACAACTGTTAGAGTTACAGCTTCTCATTAATAACTTGCCTGTGAGGAATACAGGAATTTACTGCAATGAAACAAATTTATAATTCATATTTTTTTAATTTATCCAATTGATAAAAAAATCTTATTTGGTATTTAATATGACACAATTGAAACAATGTTCACCTAACTCGCATATACTTTGCTAGTCTATACGATTTGCTTTACAATTGCAGCATTGACTTAAATTAGTGTAAGTATACTGCTTGACTTTTGCATGTTGTTATTTTAGCATCCCTTTTGTAATATATTTTGGATTCATATACTTAACCACCATTTATTTCATATTTGTTTTTTTCTGTCCTTGTGCTGCTGGAACACCAAAATTTGCTCTTTGGGGAGGTGAAAAGGTGCTTTTTGAAAAGAAAACTGACAAAGTTATCAAACATTCTGTTGCCCATTATTCCACACATCAAAACAGTGCACTACTCTTCAGTCATTCATTGACACATTCAGCAATGTGGTTTTTGGACTGCAGATATCCTGACGTCCACAAGGACACTCAAATGGTCATTCTCTGTCATCTTTCTTGGTTGTTATGATGTTTCTTCTGTAAATGTTTGGCCCTGTTTTGTGGCAAGAAAGTTTACAGTGAGGACATTATATCTTATGGTGCAAATCATTGCGTGCAATCATGCTTTCCATAAACATCCATCCTGCCATTAAAATAATGTCTAATGCTAGTCATCATTAGCATGACACCCTTAAATCAATAAAGGGAGCCTGTCCCAGCATCATCGGGCGAAGGCAGGGTCACCCTGGACAAGTTATCAGTTCATCGCAGGACTGACATGTAGAGACAAACAACCATCCACACTCACATTCACACCTACAGGCAATTTAGAGTGACCAATTAACCTAACCCCCAGTTTGCATGTTTTTGGACTGTGGGACTCGAACCCAGGTACTTCTTGCTGTAAAACAGTGCTAACCACTGCACCACTGTGCTGCATCCCCACCTAGCCCCACTGAGTTAATATTAAAATGATTTAATTAGTCCAGAAATATGTGTCAGCAACTACTACTTCCAGGCTGAAGACCCTGAGTTGAAGACTGTTGGCCATGAATGCATGCAAACTTCATGAAAACAAGCAAAATAAAATTGAGGCAAATTGTATACTTTTCCGAATGTTTTCTGATCTGTATGCACTTTTTCAATCAGCAAACTGAACACAGTGTAATCAGTCATCTCAACATTGACATCACACTAGTGATGAAGTCCGCATGTTTACTTGTGTGCATATGGATATTGTCTCTGTTGGCCCTGAGTTGAGTCGACAGATTGATCTCTACACTCATGACACACAAGGTTAACCTCCTCTATTGTTGTGTGAGTGTGTTTTCAGGGTCAAATCAACCATTAAGAGAAAAAAAAAAACAACTCGATCACCTGGGATGGCACAAGATAATGTTACTTAGTTTCAATAAGTAACGTTGTTTGGCTAACGACTGCCAATAAAAATGTAGTTACATACAATTAGGCAGAGCCTACTTAACTGCATTATTTTGAGACCCCATTAAAATGCATAATAAATATGAAGGGGACATATTACACGTGAACACAAAGGCAGGCACACACATTAAAATATACAACTGCCACAATTTTAGACATCTGTACTTCATCTGTAACTTTTCTTATAGTTTTGTGCCATTACTTTAAAGTTTAAAATGTTTTGGCATTTTAGATTTTAAACAATTATTAAAATCTCTGTTGGGCCTCCCACCTCTCCTCGTTTATTTTCCTCTTTCCTTTAAATTATCTTCTTAACACCTCCTATGTTCCTTTTTCATCTTTCAGCTCTTCCTTATTCTGATGTGTGCCATCTCCTCCCTCGTCATTTTCTCCTTTTTCCTTTCTCCTTCTTTGTCCTTCTCCTCTCTCTTCTCCTGTTTTTCGGTTTCTCCCCTCCCTCGGTCTTTCACATCTTTCAGCAAATGCTTTCAACATTCACACACATTTATGCCTGGAAATCCAATTCTTGTAGCTACAGTTTTTCTCAAACAAAATACATTTTCAGGAACTGGGACTCAATTTCTCAAAACTATAAATACAGACTAAAAAAAAGTTAACTACTGTGTCCAGCTCTGCAAATATATGAAAAAATTAAGCACAGATGGCTCAAAGCCATGTTATCTTTTCAACACTGATTCCATCTACCATAACAACACACACAAAGACCAGATTATTATATGCATACTGTATGTGCAGATGTGTTCATGCATATGAAGAAAATGTGTTAAATAAAGCAATTTTTGTCCTTTAAAATGTATTATTTGTGGGAAACTGAGGAATTGTGCTTGGTATTTAGCAGTTTAGACACGCTGTGTAGCAGAACTGTGTGCCTAGTTCCATATCTTTGCGTGTATGAAATGGGGAAAATTGTAAATAATGTCTTAGCAGGTAATCTCATGCTACTGCATGCAGATGTTTCAGTGTGTCCTGGAGCAGCTTTGACAACAAGAGAGACAAAATTTGCTTTTGCTGATGACTGACAGGTGTGTCTTTTCAACATCTTCTAAAGATTTTTTGTAGCATTCCAAAGTGAGCATTTCCCAAGCATGGTATCAGTAATCACGCCACGTCCTTTTCATAAACTTATGGACAAAAAATGAACAACCCTTTAACAACAACCCGGACCAACCCTGATTTCTTCCATTTGCGAAGTCTGCCTACATTGATTGCTAATGGGATCCAGCTAGGTCTTATCTTGTACTCTACATGGGCTACCATTCGTGTTTATTTGGCCTGAGCTCATTTTATAATAAACACTTAAACATTTTAACCTATGACCTACTAAGCTACTTTAAAACGCACACTAAAATGTGAAACGTATTGCTTCAAAGAACAGATCTTTGACACAATAGATATATGTATATATTTTGTTGTCTGGTCTGGTTTTATTTGGGGTTTTTGATGCATTTTACTTTCTTGCATTTAAATTACAAAAGATATTTATAAATATCCGAAACATAAGGCATTGCTCCATCCTTGAGAGCTGATTTTGAGGCCATGATTTTGTTATAGGATCGTTAAATGGGAACAGTGGAGCTCTTGACAGTGAAAAACTCAAATCTGCTACAATGTGAGGACTTTGTGCTCTTTTTCACTTGCTCTTAATGGTACTGAATATGAAAACAGAATTAAGAACCTTTGTGTGAATAAGTGTGTGCCATTTGTACATACCGTATGTTTTTGCTTTTTATGTCTCATCTTTAGTATACAAAGTAAGTTCTCTGGGATGTTGGACCATTATTTACCCTGGAGATATACAGCCTCTGACAACCGTGTGTGCTTGGTGGCTACAAGATGACATTTTTATTGATCACAACTGATTGATCCTCTGATAAAAAATACATCTTTTGGCAGGATTCTGAATACATTACACAAAAGACAGGGATATCAATAAAAAACAACAATTACATTCCAATGACGCCATTGAAATAATGCATTGCACTTTTAATGTGCTACATTTTATTTAGGTTTGTTTAGTCTTTTTAATTTTAGTGCTTAAAAATATACAGTAAGTAAGTACCTGGATAAATGTTGCTTTTTTAAGGAATTGGTGGAGTGTAATAGTAGCTGAACCTTTTATTTATAGCAGGTCTATGAACGGCAGTGCTGGTTGGTCAATCAGTCCACCAATTTTGGTCAAGACTGAAATATTTAACCATTTTATTTTACAAAGCATTCATGGGCTGCTGAGGATTTTTGTTATGGCTGTGGTGGCTACCAGCTTCTTATCTGTTGCCACCAGCTAACACCGTCTCATCCCAACAATCAACTATATAATTATACCATGTTAATTAAGGTTTCTTTCTTTCGAAAAATGTTATGCTACCACCTTGCCTTTCTCCTGCCCCCCGCCTGCCATGTCCTGTTGTCTCCAAGATCACTGTCCTAGTTGACTGTGATGCAGTCAATATGGGTAGATTTCAGTGACAGCAAGGCCTTTGGCTCCTAAATAGACTAAACTTAAAGAGCATGTAGGTACATATGCATTTTTTTGTTTTGTTTTTAACAATGGGATATGACTGCCCAATATCATCCTTGAAACTATCCTTAAATTCCAGGGTTGTAGAGATTGCCCTCATCTATTTCAGACATCTTCCCAAGATGCCTCTACACTGCGAAGGACACATAAAATTGAACTATGAATATGAAAATTAAAGATTAAGCTGAATAATACTGCACAAGCCACTTCCAAGATAGAATATTTGCATATGTACAATAAATTACTGAGAAAGTGCTGGCCCAGTTTTCATAAAGTGATTATCAATTACATGACAACTTATGATTGACTGATGCTCATGATTAATCATTCATATTGCTTTGGCAGTTCCAGGTTGTACTCATATTTGTTCAGAAAGTTCTCTTTGCTGCAGCTTTACTAGCTGTCTTTATGTGAACACCATTTGAATTTTTAAGCTTGCAAGCCCTCTCATTTAACTGCCATTTCCACATAGGCATCATACCAGGGCAGCATACTGGCTGCTACACACAGAATGAACGGCAGCAGATATCTTCGCCAGTCAGTTCACGTGTAATGGGCCAACACCATCATACTAGAATGTCTGGTACCTCTTCAGCCAGAGTTTTGAAGTTGATCCTGCAAACCCTCCTAGATAATCGCGACGCATGTTGTCCATTAATGTGAAGGACAGATTTTTCCAGTCATTGTTTAAAATTAACGCAGCTCCTGGGATAAACAATATTGCTTCTAACTCAAACTAACTGCTTGTGTGTGTGTGGATGGAGGAGCTTGCTAATATGCATTTGTTACAGCAAATAAGTATTACCTCAGAATTTTCTCTGCATATAGATCAACAGGCCAGACAAGGACAAGGGTGGTTGTATTCCACCTCATATGTCACAACACAAACTTAATTACTCGGACTAATGGGCATAATATGCATAGAGAATTTATGCAAACATTTGAATGCACTATTTACATTACTTTTACGACTGCTCTTGTGTTTTGCAGTAGGTGTGTATGTATGTGTCTGTGTTTATTTCTGCATGCTTATATTTAAAACGTTTTTTTGGGCAAAACTGGTCTTTTTCTTCATCAAGGTTGAATTACAATGAGATTTGCTGTGAGGGGAAATTGCTTTGTATCGCAACTGGGTTCCCTTGATGTGCAGCTGAGCAGACCACTGAGTCATCTGAGGAGAAATTCAATGTCACAGCAAAAGAAAAGGCAACACAGTTACCACAGCGCAAACAAGAGCCCAGAAGGAATGAGAAAAACAGGCGGGAGATAGAGTGAGAAGAAGAAGAAAATGGCAGAGGGAGACAAAGACGGAGAACGAACACAAATAGACAGCTGTCATCTTCAGTCATTTAATCCATTTGGTTCTCTGTAGAACAAAAGGGAGACCAGGGGGGAAAGATTGCTTTCTCCAAAGATAAGTGAATCTTCGAAAAATAAAAAATGTGGAAAACTGACAGGACTGCAGGCAACCCCCTGAATGATGACCCTCTTCTTTCTTCTATACAGATGTGGAGGAAGCTCTTGTCTCGCTCTGGCATTATTGCAGTCTCTGTTCAAAAGATGCCACCAGCAGCACATCTCCATAACTCTCATTTTTTAAACAGAGTGGAAGTGGGTTTGAGCAGAAGAGAAGGAAGGAGGGAACCAAAACCAGAAAACACTGACACACCCAGAGAAGGAATAAAGTGAGAGTTATAGCAAGAGGAACAAAGAAATCTGAGTGTTGTTGTTTTCTACGAGATTGATTTAGCAGGTAGTATAATTGATTTAGACCAGCGTTAGCTAAACCTGGGCCCAAAGCTCCGATGGGGGGGTAGGAACTAATCTCCCATTGGCAGTGGGCAGAAAGGGATCGTTTCACAGTGCAGATCCTCTTGGACTCTCTGATTAGAATCAGAAGAGTCTCAGACTTATCATGTACAATACAGCCAAAGCAGTGGAGTGAGTTACTTTTAGAATACCAGGAGCTTGTTGAGCTAGCGAAGTACAAAACATGATTGAGTCTGATTGTGGTTTTTGTTATTCTATAACATAACAGTTTGTATTTTGGCAAAAATTATGGAGTGGTATCTTTAATATCAACAATATTGGGTAAAAATTATGTAAAAATGCATTGTGTTAAGTAAAACCATAAGATGAATGTTTGAGGAGATTTGACTTTACATTATGTAGATCATCTCACATTCTGAAAAATATTAAACAAATATTAATTCTCAGAGCTATAAGGTAATATGTGTTGAAAATTTAAACTGACCTTTCAGGAGTTCTGACATCATTTCATTTTATGAAATCATTTAATCATTAGTGGACTATATGAGAAGACTTTGATAGCCCCAGTAGTTTTCCCTTTTCTTCTCCTTAAGTAGATTGTTGGTTAGAAAAGTCATTGTTTTCCATTCTGTCTTAGACTTTCATTGTCTTATGTTGTTTTTCAGAAAAAAACTTTGTGGAATTTTATTAAAACCCAAGATTTGAAATACCTGCACCATTCAGGCTAAGATGGGTATTCCTGATATTCCTCTCCCCAGCCACACTTTCCAGCTCTTACAGTAGGAACATAAGGCATTTCAAGGTAGAATGGGATATATAAAGCCTCCAGCAAATTCTGGATCTACCATGGGGTCTCTTCCCGCATGGCATGGCCAGAAGTCCTCCAAAAGGAAGTTCCTGACCAGATGCCCAAACCAGACACCCTCTTGAGGAAACTCAATTTTGCGACTTGTATCTATAAGCTCATTCTTTCAGTCACTACCAGTTCGTGACCATAGGCGAGGATTGGAAAATAGATTGACTGGTAAATTGAGAGCTTTAGCCTTCCAACTTAGCTCCCTTAGCTTTTCAAGTTAAATATTTGAAATTATAAGAATGATCTTGAGGTAGTGAATGTTTCTACTTTTCAGGCAACCAATTACGTATTAAATATAGTGGGACTTTTTACCCCGCTGACCAAGAAAATGAGGAGCTTGTTAGGATAGATAGTCTGTCTATCCTGAATTTCATCAGAAATACTGTATATTTGTTTTTCTGAGGGGTGTGTTGACATAAGGGGTGCACTTGTTTTCCAATCATGTTGGTAACGCTGGGGGTATGTGGCTGCTAGGACCCAAAGTGTCCCAGCAAACCATTGAATTGTTACAAGGTGATCATTGTTATTTACTTAAATTGTTGGTGGAACTGATGTGAGAGCAGACCCAAGAACAGCACAAACCTAGACTGGAACAGTTCAGAACTTTATTGACAATGTTCAAGAGTCCAAACAGACAACAATCAGGAAGCCTGGTCGGCAAGCACAGTCCAAGTTCTGAACGGGGTAGGAGTCTCCGGAGAGGGAGTCCAGGCAGGCTGCAGGCAGACAGGGAGCGGGCAGATGCAAAGTCCAAAGACAGAAGGCAGGTCAGGTTACCCGGGCAGTGACGAGGAGACGTGGTCAGGTGCAGAAGGCAGGTCAGGTACCAGGAGATCTGTCCGGAAAAGAGTGCTGGAAGGTAGCGCATGACGCGACGACAATCTGGCAGAGAGTGAGTGTGGAGGAGCTGGTTAAGAGGAGACTGGGTGATAGAGCCGACTGGGGGGAACAGGTGAGTCTAATGATCTTGATTAGGAGAGGTAGGCAGGCAGGTAGAGTGGGTTGGTAGAGGGGAAAACCAGGAGTGGACTATTTGGACATTTGGTTAAGTAACTGTAACTGTCATGTACAACTGAAAGTTTTATGGAAACCAGAATTACAGTAAATTATGCTGAACCAACTTCTTTTTTTGTGAGCACTCAACACCTGACCACCGGCTGCCTGGTGGCCCTCATGTTCGTAGATAAGCCTTCTGTGCAGCAGCAGGAGCTACAGCTGAAACCCACACAAGGACGACAGACAGGGAGATCACTGTTACTGATCACTTTCTGGTCAGCTCAGCATCAGGAGAGAGGTGCTGTTTTCTGTGCCAGTGTACAGACCGTTCTTGTACATATCTCCTGAGGTTTGTCAGTCATCTACAGTACTTTGATAACTAAACTTATCTACTTCTGATGTCTATGATAAAGGGCATGGATGACATTTGACTTCTCTGGAAGGTAGACTATGCATACATTTACTTCACATAGTAACTTTAATAGTATAACGTCTCCAAAGAAAGCTTTATGCTTGGACTTCTATCAATCCTCCACTGACCTCCAGCATTTCTCCAGTACTGTTAGATGTTTGCTGATCTAGCTTGGTTGGTGTTGATTTGGCAGTACAATTAGTGTTCTTTTGTTGTCCTTTCACTTTCACATCAGTCAGACTTCCTAAGTTACTCAACTCCTGAACAGCTCCTACCAAACTATTCTGTACTTACTGACTTTTAACTGAACGTGCTTTGTTTTGCTGTGTGCTTTTTGGTCCATCCTCTGCAAGTCACAACAGTTGCCATAGGTTCTGTTGAAGAGTCTACAAATAGACAATTTGTCATTAATGGTTTTTAAAGCTAAAGGGAAGTTGGCTTCAGGAGCTCATCAGAGTGGTTTCCTTACAGAAGTAAAATGATTAAGAGACAAAGGGTTAGAAAGAGAAAATTAGTGCGATGAACAAAGTGGCAAGTGTGTTTCTGAGGTTTGTAATGACAGTTTAATGAGTGTGATAATGATAACCTAATTTGAGAGCCTGTTCATTTTTTACTGCAGGGACATTGGACTTCTCTTTTTTTCTTCTAGCCATGCTCTTTGCCTCACCACGTTGGAGCATTTTTAACTGCTGCTCCCATTTAATTCACTTCCATTCTTTGTTTGCTCTCATCGTATTCTCCTTTACAGCCCAGCTTCTCTTCATCGTGTTTACTCCTCTTCGTTTACAACCAGCCTCCACTCTTTTACTGTTTGATCCATGCGCCCTCATACTTTTTTGCAACCACTGGACATTGAACCCTGTGACACCAATTGATTTCCTCTCCTCAATCTACTCTACCTCTTAAACTGTCCTTTCTTTACAAACTCATGCTGCTCTTTCCCATATTCTCTACACCAGTGCAGTACACTTCAATGTCCCATCTCTGTGTCACGAAACGTAACAAATAGGCCTGTAAGTACACCTTATGACAGGAAACAAGAACCATCTGGAAGTTAGGAAATGTTTTAAAACCATTTACCATTTTAACAGACCTACACTTAAAAGGGCCATGTTCTCTATCAACGTTTTCTATTAATCTAGCGAGACCAAATATTTTTCTTCTTACCTCTCTTTTCACCTGTTTCACTTGTACTGTTACTGTTTTCCTCTCTCACCAGTTCTTTTTCTTCTGTATTTATCCTTCTTCCTTTCTGTCAATTAATGTGGTCTCGCAACCCATACACTGTCATTGTGAGCCACCGTGATTTTGTGTTCTTGATCTAAATCATGGTCACTCAGTCATGGCGTGATGACCTGATAGAAAATTACAGTGAAATATAGATCACTGCTCTGTTATAGATTTCAATATTCCAAAGTTATTCTTACATTGTTTCATTTTAAAATGTGGTGTTCAAAAGAATTATCTTTTGCAGCAGCTGCAGCTAATGTTTCCATGTTTAATGTTTTAATGTTTACTTAGTTATATAGATTATTTATATTTATATTTGGGATTGTGTTAAAATTAGTATGACAACCAGTTGTTATATTAGAGTATGATATGAATAAATATTAGTTTAAATGAATAAAAATTAAAAAATGAACAAACTGCTGGATAAAAATGTGTAAACCTTTCCTGTCCTCCCCTTCTTATCCTGCACTTGTATTCGTCCCTTCCTCATTGTCTTTAAGGGGGGACAGTGATTGATGTGCTGCTTTAGCAGGCTGTGACAAGGTTAGGAACTCTGGCCCCTGTTGGTGTGTGTGTGTGTGTGTGTGTATGCACTTCTGACCATGGTGGATGTACTTGGCAGGAAGGAATTCAGCTGTTGTCAAATTTTTCAACAGACTGTCAGAAATACATGTGGTTTTTTTTAGTTTTTTTTTTTTTATGTTTTTTTGTGTGTGTGTGTGTGTGTGTGTGTGTGTGTGTGTGTGTATGTGTATTGTCAGTTTTATGCTCGTGTGTATGTGCAAGAGAGTGTGTGATTGCGTGTGTGTGTCTGGGGCATGTTTGTAACTGTCAAAATAATGATTCCACTACTCTGTTTCTTGCAGTGAACTCAGTCAATAGCTACAACTCTGATAAATCCAGGGTCCAGTTGTGTCTTACGCATACACACACACACACACACACACACACACACACACACACACAACTGTCATACTCCTGTTCTTTCAGTTTGAATCAGTCATATTGATTGCTTTGCTATCGAAACTCACGTTAGGAGGTTCAGTTTTTTGCTCTTTGCTTCCAGCTGTGACAGCTTGCTTTAGTTTCTTTGCAAAAGAAAAAATGTACACATACAAATGCCCTCATACACACACAGGCAGATTATTTAGCTTTTGCACCTGTACAGGCCGTTACAAAGGCCTTGACACATAGATCCAGGATAAATTGGCACTCAGCAGTGTATATACCTCCAGTCCCCTTAAGAAACAATGCCTTCTCTTCCCTTCCCTCTATCCAGACCCACACCAATATTTTTAGTTCTTCCTTTGCCCATTACTCATCCTTCCATCCAGTGCTGATGAAATGTCTGTTATCCAATAGTTTTGTTGTTTGTTTTTTTGTAATCCAAATTGAAACATGCACAACCAAAAGCATCCTTGGCTTTAGCAATAACTGACAGTTGTGAACTCATCCATATCCAACATGATGCGAGTATCAACCAGACCCAAATTTAACAGGCACTTTTTATCTATTCAGTACAGTTATCAAAAAAAACCAAACAACAACAAAGAAAAAAAAACTGGTGGCAATGAAGTAAAAAAACTGGTTTAGTTGCCAGATTTCCATCTTCACTCACCTGCATTATATTAACATTTAAACTCAGTCCTTGCCAGATTGTCAGTGCTTTCCAGCCATCTGAGCACTTAGCTGAACCTGATTTTGCTGTTTGTTTTTTAACTGTTCCTGAGCTGCTTTCTTGTTTGCTTGACATCCCAACCATCATGTTAAGTAAAATTCCCTTTATCCTACCTGCGTGTTCTGAATGTATTTCAAAAGTGTTCCTCACTTATTTGCCGTAGATCACCCATTGTATCAGAACCTACTTTGGTTTCTGGCTGCTTTCTTTCTCTCAGATTCAAAAAGATGATTGTATTATAAAACTCAATTTCATGCATAAGCTTAATTTTCGCTCCTACAGTGATAAACAAACAGACGTTGAGACGCCCTTGAACAGCTGTGTGTATATCACTAATTGCAAACCATACTTGCAGTAATCATCTCAACCATCATAATTAGAGAGTCAGCAGTATATTAGAGATTTTTTTTTTTTTTCCACTGTTTTTCTGTACTTCCCTCCTCCACTGTGTGCAAGTGTCCAGTGTGGGCATGGCTGCTTGCCCTCTGTTCACCTGAAAGCAGAGGTGGACTAGACACAGAATAACAAACTAATTCTAAATAAACTAAACTGAAGATTCTCAGTCATCCAGGTCATGTTAGTCTTGGTGTTTCAGCTGTCACACCTCTCATCCAAGGGGCTTCTTCAGTTCTAAACTTCTGGTAGGGAGTCCCCAGTATTTAACCTTGTGGAGGATGGTGGGTGGATCTTGGTCACACAGATTGGGGGTGGGGCTTTGTACCCGTCGCCCACTACCCTAAATACTGGGGACTCCCTACCAGAAAATTGAGGAAGCATCTTGGATGAAAGGTGAAACATCTTCAAGCAATTACAAGAAGTCCAGTTGCCTTAGGCTGAAACACCAAGAATTCAAAATACTGAATATCCAAGACAGATAGCACGTTTTTTTGTGAAACTATTTTCTGTAATCATTACATTAATTGGAATCCCTTTTTTTCAAAATGTATTTATCAGTGGTATGTCCGTTAAGCAAGCACATGAGACCAAGCTCCTGGTTATTATGCTAGAAAGTAAATTACCATGGACAAACCACATAAATAAACAACTGACTCATTTAAACTGGTAACGCAAGCATTAATCCTTTCACATTGGCACTATTACCCAGCACTTCATTCCAGTTGTACAAGGGATAGAGGACGATAAAGAAATGTATAAAAGAGGGGAGCACATATGGAATTCTCTTATGGATTTAGAACAAATTTCGATGTTATGCATAATTGTCTGAATTGGTTTTATGTCAAAATCAGATTACTTGTGTTCTTCAGAAATATTTCAGTTACAAAAATTCAGATATACATGATTACTACACCAGACATGCTATAAGATGAAACTTTTAAAGAGCAAAATCCATCAAATATACAGTTGTGTACAAAGCGATGCATGACTGGAACCCACATCCCCAGACATATTAGACACGGAAACTGTAAATCTTCTTTTAAATTTTTTTCAAGCAGCATTTTCTAACTAAAGATATCAATACGTGACAACTGAATTAAGTATGTTGCAGGTTAAGTTGTTTGTGAAATATAGTTTATAGTACTAAAATTAGGTTTATTACGTGTGCATTGTAAAGGTAACGTACTTTTCTAAACCAAACCAAATCATCATGCTGCATTTAACTAATCCAATGCATTACCACAAGCTGTCTTGTATGCCTGTTATAGTCGTTGTTTTTTTTTATAATGTTTGATATTGTGTATGTAAGCTCAGTACAAGCTATGTTTCTTAATGTAAGTATTGAATGTCATAGATGAAAAGGTGTTGAGGCTTGAGGCCTGAGCTGTTGGGGCTCAGGTACGTTGACACTGTGGCTGTTCACACAAACCACCATTTATGTTGACGATACAAGACGACAACTAAGTGGTTGGATTTGGCTACCAAAATGAATCAATAATTATCATAGATAACTAATGATTATTAGAATATTAAGATCTAATTTACATTACATTACCTTGGGCACCACCCTTAAAGAAGGGACAAGATAGTCAATTTAATGAATCAGTCCCATGAAATCTACCAAACTGTGAATTTGGAATTATACTTAATAATTAACTTAATAACTAAAACTAACATTCCCTCATCAATAGCTAGTTGGAGTTCTTGACAGTGTTCTTGACACTCTTGTGCAACATTAAACACACAGTGGTAATCTAGTATGTAAACCATCATAAACATGTATATATAAGAGTGTGTATGTATGCGTGTGGGTGTGTGTATGTGTGTAAAGGAGAGAGTCGAAATGGCTGCTGAGGCTGATGGATGTTGAACAAAGGCAAAATGGCCGAAAGCTGTTTAAGTGTCAAGACAGTGTTGTGTAGTTGTGAAACATGGTGCCAGGTTAGAAGGAAGATTGTTAGTTGCATGCAAGACCCTGAGTCTGCGTCAGCTAACTAACCTTAATTTAGAATTGTGGCTAATCAACTTATTAACAACATGACTACAGTCACAACAATATCAAATCAAATCAAATAAAATTTTATTTGTATAGCCCAAAATCACAATTTACACATTATATCAGTGGGCTTTGACAAACTGTACAGATGTGACATCCTCTGCCCTTAGACCCTCGAACTGGGTGAGGAAAAACTTAAAGAAACCCTAAACAGGGAAAATAAGAAACCTCAGGAAGAACCACAGAGGAGAGATCCTTCTTCCTAGGACGGACAGACGTGTAATAGATGTCACTTGTACAGAACACAGCAACATGATAATAACAGTTTACTTAGAATGTATAAAACATCCAGGAGTCCCAGAGTCTGTGGAATCTATAAATCCAGATGTATGGGAAGTCTAGTGATCCAGATGCAGGTGTACTCTGTTGGCCCAGGAGTCATTATAGTCCATGTAGCAAGATCTGAGTGTTGCTGATGTAGTCACTGAGTCCAAGAGTGAGTAGAATCTATAAATCCAGGGATATGTGAAGTGTAGTGATCCAGACAATGCAAGACAAATACTTTCATCAATTAGACGTTTAGCTGTGCTGTGCTGAGTGGATGTGCCCAGGTCAACTTTACTAGTCCTTAAAAGGGGAGAGATGTTCTCCTGGTGAAGTGATCTCTGTTTAATGGAGAGTCAGAGTTGAAGTTCTTGCAAGGAATTCTAATGGAGAATGCTGTTTTTGTTGTTCAGTCCTGGAGCTGGAAGTAACCGGTCGCTCCTTTGCTCCTTGCAGTTAGCCGTTGTGCTGAACACTTAAGTAACAGTAACAGTAACTCCCTTTGGTTAGCCTAAATTTGAACTTGTTAAATCCTCAGCAGGAGCTCTGTGTCTCCAGCTCCGAGGAGAGCAGAGAGGATCTCTCTTGTATGACCTTCCTTACCAGGTGTCTGATGATTAATAGCCTCTCTTGGTTCCATCAGTGAGGTATTTAGCACCAAGTTGTGAAAAGGTTGTAAATAGTTGGGGGCTGGGAGGATCACTCAGTTTTCTGGGGCCCAACAAAGACCCTAGGAAGAAAAGCTTCTGCAATGCAGCAGCTAATGTTTATCCCAATAAACTAAACTAAAATCTGGCTCTTCTACACAATTGGATTAATTAATCTCATATTTTCCACCATTTTTCACTAGTCTGTTCTACCAGCTATCAAGAAATGTGTCTCACTGATACATTTCTGGGAGTCAATTTCTATTTTTTCCCTTGTGCTTCACTTAACTGGCCTGCTCTCCTCTGAGGGGTACACTACTGCACATACTTACAGCAACGTACCGTAAGTATGTGCGGCAACAGTGTTGTTTGTTCCCATTAAGCATATTTTTATATTTTTACAGCTCATTATAACAGCTTGTTCATCTTGTATGAAAATGGCAGCAGGTGACCAGCTTATTTTGTGCAGAAGAGCGAAACGGAGCATAGAACGCCTCTATTTATGCAAATGTGCACACAATGTAACATTCACAATTACCACATCCATCCTTAGCCTCTCTTAACTGGACTCTGTACTGCTTCAACCCTGCAAATCCTGTGTAATTGTGTCTGTTTTTGTGTTCACATACATGTTCAGATTTTATGAGTTTAGGTTTATTAGCTGAGTTTTTCCACAATTCAGTTTTAAATTAAAAGTTATCAAGGAAGTGAAGAGAGCAATGTGTGTTTTATATATATATACATATCTAAACAAGATGAAACATGAATAACAAACAAATTAATAGCTTTTAATTTTAAGTTAATACATAAATGCAGCCACTGATTTAACAGAGCATTGTTAGGTCAGCAAACAACACAGCCAGTCAAACTGGCAAATAACCTAATATTCTTATCTTATTTCATGTCCAAATCATATCATCTGCTGTTATCATTTTAAAAATGTATGTATGCAGATTATCTGTAAAGATAGAAAACAGGAAACATAAAACAATACCCCATGGTTTTCCCCTCATATATCTCAATCATCCTGAAACTTTTCACACAAACCTTTTGCCCATCCATCTTAGTTTCGAACATATCCCAGATTCACTGAGTTGGAAATTAAAGGCCAGCTATTGCTCTATCAATTTAAAGGAAAAAAATGGTAAAAGTAGTAAAAGAAGCACAATTACTAACTGTGAACAAACTATGCTCTATCAACTTAAGAGTTCATGAACTGGCTCTGGCACTCCGTGCAAAATGAAGCAAGTTGAGCGACAGAATCTAAAAAGTGGTCTTTATTCAAGCCTGCGGCCAAGAAGCACATTACTGAGTAGAGAGTTAATGTGCACACAATCGGGGGAGGGAAGGGGATCCCAGTGGTCACGCCACTTGAAAAGCACTTTGTGACAGATAAGTTAGGGAAATGCCCCTGCCTGGATTGAACTTGGATTTTATATATATATTGACCTTTCTCTTGTCATATTTGAGTGTTTAATTGAAGCGAACAATCTTACACAGTGCAGTAGCTTCAATATAAGTTCAACAAATAGCTGCAACATAAACCTCTAAACAATGAATCGTGAACTTACATATACCCACCCAGGCAAATATTGTGACGCCAAAAATGAATGCCTAATAAGTAAATAACTTAAAGTAGAATTGAAAGAAATAAATGAATGCCAAGTAAATGAAAGCGAAAGAATTAAAGTGTACATGTTATTACACTGTGGAATATTTTGAGTCATAGATCGACAGGCTCAAATTGTAGAGGAGGTACAGAGGAGACGAGTACCCCCAACTTCCAAAAAACAATTAATTACAAGGTTCTTACAAATCATACTGTAGGTCATGTTTACATGAGTTTTAGACTGAAAACAAAAGTGCAGGCACCAATTTGTGACAATTTGTTACACAGTGCCTGAAAGCTGCTGTTTCACATTGCATGTCAAATAATAAACTGAAGTTTATGAATTGTATTACTTCCCCCAAAGTGCGATGGACAGTAAAAGAATAGTCCTGTGGCTTCAGGCAATCCATAGACAGGACAGAAATTATGAACTGTGGGACCTGGTCGGTCACTATCTGCGGTGAACACGTCATCACAGTTTGGTCAATGATGTTATCAAGGGAATAAACGATTCCCTCGAGCAAGTTAAAGTTTGAAGGAAATCATCCATTGACACATGAATGTGTTCTTACTGGCCATGTCCTACAGTCACAAAAGTTCTATCCATAATCTCAGCTGCATACAGTGTAACCGCTTACATTTTTTGAAATGGACATAATTATGGACATAAAATTATCATAATTATCTATTACTTTAAACATAATTCATCACATTTTATCACACAAAGCAATCCATCTGACAATGCTTTTAGCACAGATTTCAGACAAAGTTAGAGAATCAGTTTTATATCAACTAGCAGGTTTTAGACCAATGGCAATGACCATGATAATGACCTGAGCAATTATGGTCTGTTGCAACTCTACAGTAGTTTGCCTTCTGTTTTCATTTCAGGGAGCAGATCCAGATGAGGTCAACAATAGACACATACGATATCAAAGCATCAAACAAAGCAACAAAGCTACAGCTTGCTTGGTAAAGGGTTGTTTGGCCGCAGGGATTTGTGTTTCAGGACCGAAGACTGAACACCCTCCAGCAGCTGGGAAACAACTTACTAGAACTTCACTTATGAGCAAACTGTAACCTGAATCGTGGTAACATTTACACCTGACAACTTTCTCTTCCCCCAGTCCATTCAGTGCCACTCTCCTCATTGCATGAGATAGAGAGTTTCACCCTTGTAAACACTACATACCTCACCAATAACCCCTTTAATTAGCTGGCTTGCCTTTACTTGTTTTGCCTATGCTTCAGGAGGTGCTGCATATTTTCAGTCTTTGCTCTCTCTCCAATCGTGCTGTCACTTCAGCAAAAGTAGACAGAGCAACAAACCACCGTACATTGAGCTTTCCTTAATCAATCAATGATGATAGTGTGAATTCCCTTGTTCCGAGAAAGGTGGAGGCACGACTGAATACTGCACATCTCCAGCTGATTTACTCATATCTGTGAGATATTCTCAACGTATTGACACTATTATTGTAAAATGACAGTATGACTGCAGACTGCAGATCTTCTTTCATTAATACAGAGACTGAAAAGCTGTAAATGTGATTTATGCATCCAGACACCAGACGACTATTGTAGGTAATCAACATTTAATCCAAATGCTAAGTATTGTTGTCATATTGTTGACTTAAAATGTGAGTTGAGATATAAAGAACTATTTGTGTGTGGTAGAAACATGATGAGGTGATTGAAAAAACACTGTGTCTTGGCAATTAATAGTTCCCATGGTGATAGGGCTGGCACCAGTAATAACAATGACATTGGCTGAATATGATGATGATGCCAAAGATGAGGATAAAAATGGAGAGGATGGAGACAGCAATGACATTGTGCTGTCAATGCCTCCATAACAATGATAATAACCATCATATATGTGATATATTAGGCGTAGCTGTATTCAAGGGTGTTCAGTAGGGTTGCCCTCCCCCTCCGATTCCTCCATTATGGTTAGCAGTTGTTTCAAACAGCGTTGAAGGGCACTTCAGCAGAGGAGATAGTTGGTATGTTGCACAACAGGACAGAAAGGAATCACAGGAATCCTATATCCTATTATTAAAGAATGATCTTGGTCTGATGATCTCTTGACCTGTTGAGCACATACAAATTGTAGGAGCAAAATAATCATATGCATTCTTCCTAGACCAACAGGTGAGAACATTATTTTAACCCCAAATTAGAACACAGAAAAATGAACAGTGGATTGCATTAACATAAGCGAAGGCTTACTTTAAGGGTGACAAGGGTCTACTTTAATCTGCTGTAATACTGGGAACAGATATGAATTGCTTATTTCCATAATAGTTACATTGGATATAATATAATAATAATACATTGTTTTTCACTGTCTAAACTTCGGCTGGTGCTTGGTTTCAATAAGTATTTCATTTTTCATTGCTCAACTTTCTCTCCAATGGTTTAATAGTATTGGAGAGTTTGTGTCACCATTTATCTCAATGACCTAATCCCTAATATTTCAACAAATCACATTCACAATACAAGAGTTGTGGAAAGTAACTAATCTAAAATAACTGGATTTTTTTTTTTTTTTGGTCATATTTTAACATGATTTTGATCTTGGAGAGGAGTGCTTGCTTTTAAGAACCCCCCATTGTAGTGGTGTGTCTAAACCCTTTTCTCATGAAGGGCCAAAATGAATGGATGTTAATGGAGCATGGGCCACAGAAAACCCTCTACCGTGATCCCTTATGAAGATACAATGATTAAATAGCATCAACAGGGATTTACATTAAGTCAACAATATATATACAGTATATATATATGCTTATGGTTGTTACAATAAGTAACATGACCCAAGAATAGTAGGCAGTTACTGTGGCAAATTTCGACAGAAATTTATTTAAGTCTTCTTTGGCAAAGAAATAACGCAGCAAAGAATCAGTCCAACTGAAATCTTCAATAAGGAAAAATTGAATGGGCTGAGAGCAGGCAGGCTAGTAAAAATCTTTCACAAAAAAACAAGAGCTGTCGTTATTCTGGGATGGAAACCAGATGACAGGCTGACAAACACCCCCAAACCCCAACAAAAGTCTCTCCACCCCTGGGAAACAAACTGTGGGCCCCTGTTAGAGACAATATCTAACAGTATACCATGCAGTCGAAAAACATGATTTACTAGGTGATCAGCAGTTTCTCTAGCAGAAGATAAGTTTGGTAGGGCAACAAAGCGTACAGCTTTGGAAAACCTGTCCACCATTGTAGCTGTAATTGTATTTCCCTGTGATAGAGGCAAGCTCATGACAAAGTCAAATGATCTGTGTGCCAGTCTCTGAGACAACTGTCTAAATGAATAGGCTGGTTAACCATTGACTGTGGTCTAACTTTGGCAGTCCTGTATGATTCTGTCAAAAAGTGTATCATAAAAAATTGCCACATATAACAGTATACACGTTGAAAACGTACACTGATCTGCCACATCATTAAAACCACTAACCTTTGAAGTAAATAACAGTGATCATTGTGTTATAATGCTACGGTCTGCTGGGAAACAAATAACACCAACCTAAATGTTATTGCAAACCAAATACACACCTTTACATAAGAATATTGTGATCATTACATACCAAATCTTGATCTTCCCACATAAAGCACAGGAAAAGGCAGTGATGGTCTCAATGAATACTGTATTAGAAACAGCAAAAATGGAAAAATAATTGGGATCAAACTGAAGAGCCATTCAAGAGAGAAACTTTTGAGGTGACAAAAGTTGTGCAGAGGGAAGTACATTTTAAAAAATCAGAAACCAAGAAGATGGTAAATGAAAATAACCTTTCTTTTCCCCTTGAGTGCCATTATTCAGACAAAAATTGTTCTGTAAAAACCTCTGACACGTACACAAAAAATCTACTTATGTGTTTTCCTTTTTTCATTTCCCTGTCCATTTATTGAATTTGCGCTCTGCTCACTGGGTAAGTATTCTTTTCTTGCAGGCTTGAGACTGAAGAACAGACAAGAAATAATGAATCTTTGAGTGGAGAATGGTTTCCTCCATCGCTCTTTCTAAGGTCCTTATGTAATTCCATTAGTTCGCTGATATAAACTGTGGAGTGGAGAGCGTGGACTGACAGAATGTTATGAGCTGAATATATTTGCATCTGAGGACGAAAGAGTGCCATGCACTGCCATAAAAAATCTCTGTAGCGGCCTATGTGGCTGAAAAGTGGAAAAAAAAGTAGTGCAGTTCATGCATACCCTGCTAGTATGTTTGATGATGCACAGCTGGTCACATGTCGGTCTGGCTGCTATGACAGATTATATCATGGCAGGAACATTGGGCAACTCTGATGAACTCTGACGGCTTTTCTGTTATGTGAATTTATTATCTGTCTTTGTCCTGTGGCCCTTTGAAGGTGTAACCTGCATTTCGCACATTGCATGCTGGGATAGAATCCAGCCTCTTGTAACCTGGGATGGATGAATTCAATTGAATGTGACCTCATGCTGCTTTCACTTGTCATATAGAGTCGTTGGCTTTTATCTTTTTAATCCTGTTTATTTGTGGAAGAATGTGAGAGTAGTGAAAAAAAAACATGAACAGGGCCATAAATAGAACTTAGTGCGTGCCATTTTGAATTACA
This sequence comes from Mola mola, assembly GCA_001698575.1. Lineage (NCBI taxonomy): Eukaryota > Metazoa > Chordata > Actinopteri > Tetraodontiformes > Molidae > Mola > Mola mola. Next base: position 384,175 of record KV751316.1, on the reverse strand, counting down.
GTAAAAATAATATTGGTGACACTATATGACACATGTATTTTCACAAGGGAGTTTCAACACGAATATGGAGGTGTAGATGGACTCAAGCAGACGAGAACACGGTTGGCGTGTCAGGAGCAAATATCTATCAAAGATGGAGAGAAAAATATGGATCTAAGGCAATGAAATATAGTAAGGAAGGATTGCTTTGAAAAAAAACAAATACTGGAATAGGTGCCTGTTTGTGAGGTACTTTACTTTCAGTGTTAAATAGAGGACAGGTTTTGCAGGCTACTATGTACGTACTCTTGCCAGCTTGCCAAAAAAATAATGGACTCTTCAAATCACTGCAGCAGTTAGGTGCTTAGAAGAGCACAGAGATGTCGGTCAGGAGACAAGGCTGACTTTGGCATCTGATTCGGCAAAAAAGGGGACAGATGGAAGCAATGGGTGACTATATCCAGATTGGCCCACCTGCTCTGAGATCTCTGTGAAAATTCCACCTAATATTAATCTTTCTGCCTTTATTATATTTATATGCCAGCTAGTATTAATCTTTCTGTTTTTATTACGACAACAATTTCAATCATTTTAGAAAGGAGAATACAAATGATCAATGTGCAGGGATGTGCTGCATTTGCATTAATGTTTGTAATTAAAAGATTTACATACATCATTTCTAAATAAAACCAAATGACATTTGAAGACCTTTCTGTTTATCAGCTTTGTTTGCTGTTGAAACTGGTGGTGGGTTCCATCATTTACAATTTTGAATATGTAATTTCATAAGTAGATTAATAACATATAGTTGTTTTCTCTCTCTCTCTCTCTCTCTCTCTCTCTCTCTCTCTCTCTCTCTCTCTCCCTCTCACATATCTGCTATTTTTCTTCAGCGCAATGCATGGTGGTCCGGGATGTGCTGGCTTAGTTACCATCGTTGTTCAATACTTTTCACAATGCATTATGGAATAATGGACCATATATAGGTGTCATATTTTACACTATACATTCGGCCACCACTACCAAATGGCAAACACCCAATATAGTGCACTATGTACAATATAGAAACTAATTTTGAATAAAGCTCCAAAATAGGACAGTGGGTCGCTGCATCTACAAATTTAAGTTAAAATTTTACGCAGCAAACCAAGAGCCATATTGCAATAGCATCCTGAATGACCGCCAACTTCTCTGAGGCTGAGCTCACCTGAGATGGACTGAACTAAATATTCATTTGATTTAATTTCTATAAAACTCCTGAAACTTGATTTTACTCACTTGGGGATATTGCCAAAATCTGTCAATTTCAGCTTGTTCCTGAAAGGATGATGCAAATATTACTAGAATTTTATGTATTCTGGAAGACGAGAACATTTTGAATGCAAACAGTCTGCAAACTAACCAGCTGAAGGAAGAAAAAGTAGAATGTTTGGAATGAAATATTGCCCCCTGAGTGGTATAAATTACTTGAAAGGGAAGATGGAGATGATTTGTTGCTATCAAGACCAACTTCAGTATTCCATTGCCTGCTTTCTCTGCTTTTATGTATCCTGCTGACTTGGGAGTAGAAAGTGAGTGGACAGCTCACAGTGAAGCACTGGCTGTGAGGTGAGTCATTTGGCAGGAGGCTAACAAGCTCCTGTTAAACAAGAGAGCTCTCTGTTGAACTGTGATAGCCCTGACCTTTTGTTTTATACTCGAAAGAAGCTTTCATGTGAGTGGACTGGGGTGTGTGTGTATACATAATTGAGTGCATCTTGTCAAGTTGTGCTATAATAGATGTGTTTTCATTTCCCATGATATGATTGACAGGCTGGGAAGAAGGACACACATTCACATTTGATTCCACAGCAGTTTGTACATCACAGGGGCCCATGTGTGTGTGTGTGTGTGTGTGTGTGTGTGTGTGTGCAGCTCATTATTGATTGAACGTGAACAGAGAGTTCTTTGGATCAGACATTTAGCTGAATCAACAGACGCTGAGCTCATCACACACGCAAAATATATAAAATATTAGTTATCTTACATGTCATGATCCCATAAGTCCAAAAGGCCTGTCAATGCCAAACACAGCTTAAAAAAAGAACTTTTAGAAAGGAGTGCTGAAGAAGTGCACGAGGCCCCTTCCGTGTGTATTATTGCCTTGTATATACACCATACACGTGAGCCGATGCGTTTGTCTGCTGTTCCTTGACCACAATGCTTAGTTTGTAACACTAGAGATAATGAGGACACATTAACCCTGTTTCCACCAAGCAGCACAGCTCAGTGTGGTTCGGTACAGTATGCATTTTTTTGTGTTTTCGTTGTCAATGAAACGGAAATTAACTGAACCATACTTTTTGGTGTAAAGTGATCCACGTCATTTTCAGACGATTTTGAATAGATGGATACAAAATGCAGAGAGGTGGAGTCATTTTATTACCTGTGTTGCTTATATACCTAAATGTAACCTGTTGTATCCGGTCTTTTTGCAAAAAAAAAGTTATGTAGACCTTGTGCATCAGTAGGGGACATGCAGGATGACAGCCTTTGTGCATTGGGCACAAATGCTAAAGAGAAAACTTAGCATTTCTGCATCTGGATGTGCTTTGAAGAGCCATGATAAATGATAAACCCGCGATAAACAATGACAGTGTCTCAAGAGTTTTTCACATGTATTTTGAGTGATTAGAAGACAAGAATGTAGAAGAAAACAATTAGGCATGGTCTGTACTGTGCCTTCTGATTGCATAATCTTCTCCTTTAGTATCACACTTATACATACATTAAACACATTACATTGTATTTAATGTACAATGTAATGAAATGTGTTTACACATTACATACATTAAAAGAGCACCCTTTCTTTAACATCTCTTTCTTCTAATGTACAGTCATTCAACTTAAAATGCAGTCAATATTATACACTTAAAGAGTAGTTGTAAACATGAATTGCTTAAATTGTTTGTATATATGTATATATGCTTAAAGATGAAACTTTGAGAAACAAAATACATTGCTGCTGATTTTTGTAAACAAGAATGAGAAAAAGGGTGTTATTGCTAGACACATTTGACTAATGAATTTTGATAAAGCAAAACCCCAAATTTAAATCATTAAACAAACTTGTTTGTAGTTCTTTAGTCTTTCTGTCGCTTATTGTTTACTGCAGAAGCTTGTTTGTCAATCCAGAAAATATCATGTTTCTTCATATTACATTACTTAATTAGAGTTTAGTTCAAATTTATCATTATATTATTTATATTATGAAACTTTACTGTTAATTACAAAATTCTCGTCCTCTGAAATTGTCTTTATTTTGGCTCATCCGAAAGAAACATTAATTTCTGCTGGCATCATATCCAGGCATTAGCATGGCTATACATTTATAATTCCCACAGAAACCCCAATTAGGACAACCAACAAATACATGGAGAGATTCCATTCATCTCAATCTAGATCTGGCTGGAGGAACTACGTGCACACAATACGTTCTGTAGGTATTTAAATATTAAGACCTTCCAGGATGACATATGCCATATATGATCAATAAGGTCACGGCCTACGTGGAGTTAAAAGCACTCTGGTCTTTATTACTGTATATCATAAAAAAAATATACAATTGTATTGCTTATTATTCCTACTTTTATTATTTTATTACAATGATTATTAATCTCACTTTTACTATCCATCACTAAGATGCACACACACACACACACACACACACACACACACACACACACACAAACCTCTCACGAATGAAAAGTGCATATTGTAAATGTGTATTTGTGTATTGATCTGCTGAGATGTTGACAGAAGTGCAGCCACAGATGTGATGACGAATTGGTCACACTTCACTAAATTTGTCACAAACAAGATAACTTGGCCCTTGGTCGCTATGGAAAGGGCTCTGACTGACAGTGAAGGTGGTAGCGAGGAGATTTTAACAAGATATGACCCCTGTGTGTCCTTTTAACTCCTGTCAACCTAACTTTGCTTGTTTGTGCATGCATTGTTATTGTCCTTAAACTGTTAATAAAATGTCATTTTTTAGAATTTACTATTTTCATACTTTAATGTAGTTTCAAGCATGAAATGACAACTGCACAGTATTTATCAAGGAATAGAAGTTCTCCAACTATAACTTTTTATTGATTATAGTTGATTATAGATTATTGTTTATAGTCGTGACACAGCTACAGTGATGCTTTTGGCTTGCACAAGGGTGTGAATAAGGTCTTTTCAATAACAATTTGGAAGGTGGGATCTTCCCGAGAACCTTTGATCACCAGTAGAATGAAGCCATGCTTTTTGCTTGTTTGTTTGTTTACATTAAAATAAGTGCCCCAAGTTTCAGTAGTGTATATGAATGCTGTAGTGTTGTTTAGCCATGAAACTTCAGAAATATTTCATAAACAAAGAAAGTGTCTTTCCAACATTAGTTAGTTCCACGAAACCAAAAAATAACAACGGGGGTAAAGAAAGTGATGAGGTGATTGTAGAAGTCATAGGCTTGTGTCGTTGTCTAAGCAGGTAAGAAATGGGACCCAGATGACTGAGATCTTTTTTTAACAAACAAGTCTTTCCATTTGTATGGCTGAAATCATGTCGGTCATCCATCTCTGGAAGAAAGGCGGTGCGGGTGATTTACATTCCCTCAAAATGAATCTTTTAGCGACAAAAGTCTCCAACATCAAAGGCTGTAGCATAGCTGTGAGGAAACGCAGAGTGGATGGGGAGCACTCAAAGATGACAAGACCAGCATCCACTTGAATATTTTATAGACCTTTGAAAACCAGCCAAGAATTTGCATAAAAAAGAAACTTTCTTTAATTGAATTTTCATTTCATCATTGGTTGAACCCTTTCAATGATCCGTAACATTTTTTTCTGCGTTTACATACATTTTTTTCTACTTTGTTTGCAACCTGTGAATTATTGAATTGCTCAGTGTTTCCCTTTTTAGTACTTATTATTCATTCTACATTCTTGGTTGTTTGTTTACCTGTTTTATTCCTCCAAATCACCCATTATATCTTTTTAAACCTTCCTTCCAGCTTTTTAATCTGCCCTCACCACACTGGGCAGTCTTCCAGGCAGATTGTATGTGGCACTGGCTCTAAATAAACCTGACAGGACATCCATCATTAGTCACAGTCCTGCACCACGGTTGTTCTTCTAGAAGCCGTATATACAGTGTGTCCAAAAAAAAAAAAAAACACCTTCAAATGTTTTCAGAACTCCCCTCACACACAGGACAATTACTGTAAATCCAGATTATGCAGCACCCCAGAGTACTCACACACCTGTGAGTCCCTTATCTTTATTGCATCCGAAAGGGAAAAACAGATACAATAAATTATTTTGTGAGGAGATAAAAAAAATGGACAAAGTTTTATATTGGAGCAAGTTTCCCTGCAGGAAAAAAAAAAAAAAAAAATCAAACAGGCATAGTAAGCCTTCCACTAACATGAAAAAAAAGAAACTGGCATTGGCAGTTTAATTCAATTATGCTGATTTCTGAATTGGGAGTCCATCAATAGGAATTAAATCCATCAAACACAGGTCCAACAAAGATTTGTCTCCGTTCTCTCTGATCTGGATTGTTGGCTGTTCATACTTGACAGGCCTGATCCTCTGTTCATCCCCACCCCACTGATTACTCACTTTAGGATGCTCGCGCCTCCATGCATAATTAATTTATACAGCCTATTCTGCTGCCAATTTCAGATTTGGGTTAGTCGCACGCACAAAGACACACTAAATGAAAACAGACGGAGCACATGTGCTTTCAAGACGGTGATAAATCTGGATTGCAAAAATACTAAACATACACCAATCTGACACACACACACACACACACTCAGCTTCTTTCTTATTCATCCATGTACTGATGGGCTATCTGAAACACCACACTTTCACTCAAAAGCTCACACAAAGTGAATATCTGAGCATGTGAGGACAGTGTTTAACTAATTATTTAAACCAGGCGAGTCCTTGGTCACTCAGAGCCATCCTCAGCCTGCCTCTGCTATATTAATTCATAATAATAAGAATTTTTTTCTCCTTGTTTTGCCTTTCACACTTCCACCACAGGGAAGTCAGATAAGGCGTTTGACAAATTTTCATTCTTTGTGAGACTAAATTGAGGATAATCTCGTTTTTTTGCAATTTTAAAATATTCGCAGGGGAACCACTTGCCAATTAATTTAGGTCATCAACTTTCTTCACCCCCCCTTTGGTGTCTCATTGCCTATTGCAGCCTACTTTCTTATTCAGTGTTTGTGTCACTGACTGGAATTCTACCTTTGTAGTTTACATGTATCCTTCATTACCATCTCTCTGGCCTCACCTACATTTTAACTCTTCTACATCATTTGCCGTAGGGGTGGGGGGAAGACAATAAAAGGAGGAGAAGGAAAGACAAAAGGATCAAGGTGAGGCTGATAAGAGTATAGGACAATAACAAAGTGATGAATATGTGGTAATTAAGCAGTTAATTTTCTGTCTCTTTCTCTCTCTCTCACACACGCACACACGCACACACACACACACACACTCTACAATCAGGCTCTCCACATAATTTTTAATTTAATGATTCTCTGCAATCTATGCTCTGAACCTAATGACAGTTAATGAGATTAACTTTGGGACGAACAGAAAATGAGCATGCTGCACAAAACTCTACTACTCCATCTTTCAGTCACACACACATACAGTACGCAATCATACATACACACACACTTTTGTAAGAAAAATTAATTATTAGTCTTGATTATGAGATCGCACACTGATACATTCATACATAAAAAAAAAAAAAATACCCTCTTGCCCTCTGTTGGAGCTCTTGTGACTCCTGGGAGCCTGAGGGTCCTGTGCAGGATCTTAGCTGTTCCTAGGATTACGCTCTTCTGGACAGAGATCTCAGATGTTGTTCCTGGGATTTGTTGGAGCCACTCTCCCAGCTGGGAGATACTTGACTACAAGTATCTTGGAGTTCACCTGGACAATAAACTGGACTGGAA
>KV751316.1:361544-376484 GCA_001698575.1 Mola mola | reverse complement strand
ATCTTTTCTCCCCTCTGCAATATCTCTGTTCAATGATTCCCCCCTTGGCAGGGAGAGGAAACTTACTTTCCCCTGTTGAGGCAGAAACACAAGTCTTGCACATAGGACTTTATTTTGCACTATGTCTATTTGCACATCGGGAGAGTCTCATCTCTTTATTCACTTGTTATGCTATTTATTTTATTTTTATATGTAGTAGCACGGTAGGATTCTTGCACATGTATATGTATATTTTTTCACTTGTATATATATTGTTTATAGGATTTTTTTTGACAGTATGTGTGTATGTGTATGTGTCATCTTGTGTGAAGTGTATCTGTTGTGATTAATGTCTAAATGTTTTAATTGCTGCTGTAACACTGTAATTTCCCCTTGGGGATGAATAAAGTACTCTATCTATCTATCTATCTATCTATCTATCTATCTATCTATCTATCTATCTATAAGACACACAACACAATATCTCACAGCTGTTGTGTTGCTGCAAAGTGGGAGTGCCTACGGCGTTAAGTGCAACACTCGATTTTTACTGTTTTGGTCAGGTTATATTAAACCACCTTTACGCTTAACCCTTTATAAATACAAAAAAATGTAACCAGTTATGGGTGACGTTCATTAATTCCTGTGAAATTTGCTTAGTGGAGCACAAATCCAAAAATATTAGACTTCCAGGATATAACATTTCCGAGATCTTTCACATACCTTCTCCTTTGAGAGACCCTATATGCACCATACACTTCCATCATCTTGTGTGGGCTTCTGCAAATTTGAATATGTATATGATTGAATTGTTTGGCTGTTCTAGACTATCTGTATGATATCAGACAAATGGACAATAAAAGCTTGTGGAAAAAAAAAAATCTGTCTATTCATCTTATATGAAATTACATATAATGTGTTTTTCTTGCATTGAGACCATATGTGAGTCTGTATGGCCATTGCCTCTCCATTGTGGGTTTTTTGTTATAGGGGATGTTAAAGTTAGTTAAAAGAAAAATGACTATTAAATTCTGATCAAAGTGATTAAAGAAAAGAGGCAGAAAGTAAAGAAAATAAAAGATTAGTGTGGAGCAACAAGACTAAAAAAGAGTTTGGTTGAAAGTGACTGAAAGTTGGTGAAGGATTTATTCCAAAGCATCATATGGTCATGTGGGACTCACACAGTGAAGCACCAGAATGTAGCATTTAGGAAAGTATTGCAGTCACTTGCAAATCGTCAAATAAACGTAGACAGTCTCTTGATGATAATTTGATTTCAAAAACAGACTAAGGATGGAAGGCAGTTGGTGCATAAGTAGAATGAAGAAAATAATATGATGAAAGAAAGAGTATTTGGGTCGAGCATTTATGGAGGATTCTCAACATCATGTAATCTCCATGACTGTTAAGTCTTTTTGCACTTTCCTTTTTTGGAAAAAAAAGAAAAACAAAACAAAGGGACAACCAATGTAAAGAAGGTGTGTAAACGGAGGCCAGAAAGACAGCAGCTTGAATCTAATTAAACCAAGGACACTCTGTTGATTGCCTTTTCAAAAACAAGATAATGAAAATAGGTTTAGTTTGTTTCTGTCACAAAGTGACATCTAATACTGAAATGGTTAAAATTCCGTGGGGGGAGAAATAAAAGGTGCTTAAAGTTAAATAGCTAAATCACTTTTTCACTTTCCACTAGAGGGAAAATGGTGAGTGAGTAATCTGTGGCGTCAATTCTCTTTTCTTGCCTCTTTCTCAAGTCTGTTGCCTTTCTCCGACAATTGCAGGGCTTTTTTAAATCCCACTTCTCACCTCTTTACCTCCAACTCTGTCTATCAATTCTTATTCATGCAAAGATACTAAAGGCCCAGAATACAGGAAACCACCACATAATGGATTTTCTTCAAAGATATATTGACCAAAGTTTATGATAAGCTCTATGTACTGAAATAAGCCCTATATTTCCTTCTAGAAGTTCCTTCTATGATGCCCTTACAGTAGACAAAAAAGTAAAGTACCATCTAGACAAGTTCATATGCTATAAAGTTAATTGACCTCAATGCGCCTTCAAATAACTTAAATAGTTAATAGTTTCCTGAGCCACGTAATAAAACTATATCAGCTTTGAGGTTTTGTAATTGGTTTTATGCAGGTGGTTCTCTTTAATTGTTTTTCTTTTTCCTGGCCCTCAGGCAGCCCGATGGGCAGGGGTGATGGTAGTGTGGGTTTAATTTCAGAAATACATTTTGGTGAGTCAGAGTGGGATAAACATGATAGAATAGTATTTCCAGCTGTCATATCCGAGCCAAAGCATAACTACACACTGGACCCAAAGATTGTGCCAGCTGGTCCAATGAAAATCGTTCTGAGTCTGTTTGTCCTGGTTTTGATGGACCTGTAGCAACTGCCAGAGGGTAACAGGTCAAAAAGGTGGTGTGCCGGATGGGTGCTGAGTCTTGTCACTTTGCCTCAGCTCTGCGTGTTGAGTATAAGTCATTAAGGGAGGGGAGGGGGCAGCCGATGATCTTCTGTGCTGTCTTGACCACTCTCTGGAGACTTTCCCTATCTGCCGCAGTGCAGTGAAAGAACCACACCGTGATGCAGAAGGTCAGGATGCTCTTGATGGTAGAGTGGTAGAAGGTCACCAGCAGCTTCCTCACAGATGTTATTTTTCCTGAGCACTCTCAGGAAGTGCAGACGCTGCTGCGCCTTCTTGATGACAGCTGAGGTGTTTGCAGACCAGGAAAGGTTAGTAGAGATCATGGTGCCCAGGAAGGTGAAGGTGTGGACCCTCTCCACGCAGTCACCATGTATGAAGAGGGGGACTAGATCTGCCTTGTGTTTCCTGAAGTCCAGGATGATTTCTTTGGTCTTTGTGGTGTCCAGAGACAGGTTGTTTGCTGAGCACTACTCAGACAGTTTCAGGACCTGATCCCTATTGGCAGACTCGTGATCAGTCCCGCCACCATCGTGTCGTCTGCAAACTTAATGATGGTGTTGCTGAAGTGGGCGGGTCTGCAGTCAGTGGTGTAGAGAGTATAGAGCAGCAGGCTCAGCACACACCCTTGTGGGGAGCCCGTGCTCAGTGTCCGGGTGGAGGGGAGGTGGGGGCCAGGTTTGACTGTCTGGGGTCGGTTTGTGAGGAAGTCCTTAATCCAGGAGCAGGTGTGTGGTGGAAGTCCCAGGTAGGACAGTTTGCTGACCAGGATGTCAGGGATGATAGCATTGAATGCTGAGCTATAGTCAATGAAGAGCATCCTGACATAGGTCTCCTTGTGTTCCAGGTGGCTCAGCGCGGTGTTAAGCATGATGGCCATTGCGTCCTCACTCGATCTGTTCGTTCTGTAAGCGAACAGGTGAAGGTCGAAGGAGGGAGGTAGGTAAGTCTTGATATGGTTCAGGACCAGCCGTTCCAGGCACTTGGTGATGATGGGTGTGAGTACAACTGGGCGATAGTCCTTGTGGCTAACGGTGAGTGATTTTTTGAGTACCGGGATGATGATGGCAGACTTCAGGCAATATGGGATGGTGGACTGCAACAGGGATAGGTTGAATATTTTGGTGAAGACCTGCGAGAGTTGTGCAGCACAGGCCCTGAGCACCTTCCCAGGAACACCGTCAGGTCCAGAAGCCTTCCTGGGGTTAACTCTGCTTAAAATCCGTTCTAATTCTTGGGCCTGCATGGTCAGTGGTTGGGAGCTGGAAGCTGGATGGGGTTGGCATGGTGTGGTTGCAGACTGTTGGGTAGCGGTCTCGAAGCGAGCGAAAGAGTTCAGCTCCTCCATTAGTGTGATGCTCGAGTCAGCTACTGTGTTGGTCTGTCCCCTGAAGTTGGTTATCTGCTGGATTCCTTGCCACACCTGCCGAGGGTTGTTGTTGAAGAGGTGGGTTGCAATCTGCTGTCTGTCTTCTGCTTTTAAAGACCTCTTCCAGCCATTGATTAAACACTTCAAAACTATTTTCTGTTTTGTAATATTGCATATTTATATTATTTTCATGAGAAGATCCCTTCATAGCTTTAAAATGTTTACTTTAGTCCTACCCCATCTCCACTCACCACTCTGCCCCTTGTCTGCAGGAGGAGCGAGCCAGAGCCTACCTGTTCTGGCATCTTCTGACTTTTAAAGTAGTCTGCTATATGCTGCACTGTGGTAAATTATGACATTGGAGTTATTCAGTCATACATGTTTGATCTTCACAGGGACTCACAGGAAAAGAGGAAGAGCTACTTGAATAAGGTCGCCCAAAGTTGATGACTTCCATAATGTTTAACCCCTCAAAGTTCATTGGTTTTGTCCCACAGTTTTTTATATTTTCTATGAGATTTGTTAGGACTCAGGCTGTCAGAACTCGTTCTTTGAAAACTGTCATTGGTAGATTAGATTGGTAGATTGTCTCAGGGGATTTCGTGGTTCTCTGATCAGAGGGTCGGTGGTTCAGTTCCTGCCTCCTGAAATCAAGTGTTCTTGGGCAAGAGGAATCATTTGACTTGAAAGACACTATATAAAATCAAAATCATTGAACAAGGTCAAAAATATGATTTTCGTCTGAAGTGGTTTTAAAAGTCATTAGCAAAACAGAAAATATATCAAACCAGTGATCTTTTTCTAGTTCATTAATTAGTCCAAGCCGTCCAAGTATTACCAATATCAATAAAATTAGTATTCTATAAAATGCAATTTATGCAATTTACTTACAATGAAAGCGCAGTCAAGCACTTAAATTAAGCCATTATTTGAATTCAATGACACTCAAGTTTTGCAATCTATTTGGAAGTGACGGATGCCTGTAATTTAATTAAATGCAGTTAATTGTATATATTTTCAGTGTACATGCATGCATGTATTTAGAACTATTTTGGATTGATCTATAATATTACGGCCTAGATGTGCTTAATAAAATATCTCTGACAGCCCCTGCAAAACATGATGCACTGGTGAAGACAATGAAAATATGGACTTTCAACTGCTCCCATGCAGGGTAGTTCATTCAAGATGGTTTCTCGATTGTGAATTTCAGTTCCTATATTATTATTGCAGATTACAGCTGCATACTCACTTATTGACATTTATTACCAATAGTCTACTATTTCTGAACATGAATAAATAATTACTATGTAACAATGCATGCATGTTGCCTGCAGGTTCAGATATTGTAACACTACCTCCAGATGGAGAGACATCCACCTCTGCATCATGTACAGCGAGAAACCGCAACAAGTCCGTTCAGGCAACACCTTTGACCCTGCTGATTGGCCAGCCTTGTCAGCAGAAATCCCTGAGAGGGTTTTACTTTTCATAAAAGAGAGGTCGGAAAAAGTTTCCATCACCACACCTTTCAAAAAGAAGTAATGGATGGAATAGTGAACCTTGTTTTGTGAAATGCATTTAAATGCTGGTTATTTTTATAGTTGTTATGCTAATCATGTCCCAATCATTTGTCAACTCATTTGTGATTTAAAAAGTCACTTACAGTATTTTAAATCGTATCACATAGCTTTAGTGGCAAAATATTTTACACATTGGAACTTTATTAACTTTTAAATTTATCATTAATAGCAGAGTGGAAGCTGGTGAAAGAATAACTCGGTAATGAAAGGAATATTAATTATACCCCCTTCCCACCGAAGCTGCAAAAACGATAAGTGCGTCTGCTCATTAAGCAAGGCGCTCGTGCAACTATATTAAATTTATTGATCATTTAAGTCTTCTGACATGTGGGACAGGATCAGTCAGAATCTAATATTAATTAATGTTGTGTGTTATTGTGCATACAGTGAAATACAGTGTTTCATGGGAGTAAAGTTAGTTAGTGGGTGCTGAAATTGCTGCACCAACACTATCTGGGTCACTGAGCTTCGACTTAAAAACTCATTCACTATTCTGAACACATCCTTGTAAATAATAAGCCAAGTAGCATCATTGAAAGAACGTACTTACAAAGCAGCAAATGACCTATAGTGTTAAAATATAACACAATTATGTGCAAATTGTGTATGTTGCTAAAAGTTGTATTGTTGAGAAGACATGTTTTGCATAAGTGAATTTTATCATGTGTGATACGTGCACAAACCTGATTCTGTAGCGTCGGCCCTCCTCACATGTACTGATTGCTGCATGCACCACTTTCTTTACAATATCCAAATCTAGTGTCTACTTGTAGAAGCACTGCACTTGAGAAAAAAGTGTCATCAATACCATTTTGCCAAGCCGGCCAAAACTTTGGTTGGTGTAGGAGTGAGATAAGACTAAAGGCTAAAGAGTCAACAGCAAGATATTGAAGATGAGATTGATGGCCTCTTGAGTGTATCATGCTCAACCATGTGCAACAACCCAATGGAAGGACAGACAACCCATCAGCTGCTTTAGCGACACCACCAACCACCAACCACCAACACCGGCACAGGGACATTGTTTGTATCGCAGATTGTGGTGCCAGCTAATTAAAACATAAGTAAATCAGAGCTTAATGAATTGTAATTGTAGATAATTGCAGAGTTGTTGATGTATCAGATCTAATTGGCTTGCATTGCAGAGATAATGAGAAAAGTTTGATTACTTTATGCTAAACGTATTAGCGAGGTAGCAGGTGTTGCTTCAAGGAGATGTCACAATCAATCCCACACCCATATCTCAATCTCATCACTCAACTAGACAGAGGGAGTGATCTCTCCCCTGGTGTGTCTAACAGGTCTCTAATTATACAAATGAACTAGTCGGCGTGGATTTGTATTTTTATTACAATACTGTTTAAATTATGATAAGAGATTTTATATTTATTTTTATCATTTAAAACATTGTCCTGGATGCTGGCTGTTGGAGACCGGTTGTTTTCATAAATTTGCATTTATGACTTATGTTTTATATATACAGTGTATATACATACTATATACATTATGTATAAATACATACAGAGTTTTTTATTGTAACAACATGTCAGTACATAAGCAGTAGATAAGTACTGAAATGCAGTACTACGTATCTACATCATTGCCATTGGGATACATGTACATGTTTAACTATTTTGCTTGGGATAATCCTAGCTTGTTACTTAAAACTGGCCTTGTCCTTAGATCCTCTGAATTGAATAATTGTAACTTGAACCGTGCATCACCTGTGCAAGAAGAAACATGAAACTAAAGTAAATAAATATGTTACTATAAAAGAAATTGGATTAAACTTCTCATAAACCTTAATTGCATAATGGTATTAATTGATTGTGTGCATGTGTGTGTGTTTTTGTGTGTGTCTCCTCAAGGGGATCATGCCAGCGTGGCAAGTCATGCAAGCGATGGGAATTAAAGTCAGATTATAACCAGAGGAAACAAAACCTGTCCAGGCTCCCTGGCCTTCATCTGCTTATGTGCACAAGCACACTTGACACGGATGAGTCAGACACCGACAGCGTTGACACACAGGTGGTAGAACAAGGGATTAGGTTTACAAGAGGAATTTAGATAACAGGGAGGCTTTGCCAAGAAAGGTTTGGCTAAATATGTTTGAAAAATGAAGTTTTTGACTAAAATCATTTTAATTAGATGTGATTATGTCTAAGATAGAGTAGTTATTGAACATACCTAAAGCAATGCTAAATATTTATATAAAAATAAACATATAGGCAAAATGTATACTAAATACATATGAGTAAAGTTGCAGGTCTTTGTCATAAAAAAAAACTTTTATTGTTTATTTTTGTTTTATTGAAAGAATGTTAATTATCTAGAAGGTCCTTTTTAATTAAAAGAAAAGCTAAATTCCCCAAATTAGGTAGGTAGGTAGGTAGGTAGGTAGGTAGATAGATCTTCCTCCCCCGCTCTGTAAGCAAAAAATACCTCTAGTATCTCTGTTCCCTTTTGTAGTTTGCCATAGTTACACGAATTATATTTTGATACGACAAACTTTATCTTATGCTGTGGACATCACTGAAATAGGAAGTCATTCATTCTGGCCTACTTACACTGCCGTAAGAATGAGACCACATGTGGCCCAGATCTACTATGAACATGGTCTGAGTGATGGAATTTCAAATCCATCTTGAGTTGACTCAGACCTGTGCTGAGAGCTGTCCATTCTTGAGCCAATCACTCAGATTGTGCATGTTAACATCAAAGAACAGTGACAGGTCTTAACAGGGCCCTGGATAGATGGATGGATGAGCTTATCGTGTGTCTTTGTATCTTTGCTTGTGGGGCATCAGGTGTACAAGTGTGTGGACACCCACAAACATGCACAGTATCAATGAAACATACCGGCGGCCCATTTCATTTGCTGTTTGCCCCGAAATCCAGATTTATTAACCTAAGCTAAACTGCTGCATATGAATTTGAAGCAGTAACTTCTTCATCAGCATTAATAGGATTGGCGGTAATACTGTATGCCTTGTTAAACGATCACACCGCTGATAATTCAGATTATCAGGCCTCTTTTCAGCCTTTGGGAGAAATATCTGAGCCCTGGCATCAATGCTTATCAAAGCCTCACTGCACATCTTTGATAAAAGCTGCCTGAACACTAATTCAGTGATCGATGAGCTAAGATAAGATAAATACAAAGATTTTTTACAACCTTCAGAAGACTGATTTCAGATATTATAGAAGCAATCCCGACTCTCATGAATATGCAATACTAATAAAAAGTTTTTTAAAGTCTATGCAAACTTGTGCAATTCACTCCCACCATCTTGTGTGGTGAACGCACAAGAAATTTCAAATTAACTTCAAACTATTTGTATCTAATAATATAGATGCGATTATGTTTCTCTGCTCTGCTTACTCCACACATCCAAGCTGTGAAGGGTTTTTCCTCCATTGTATCTTGTTCTTTCCTACAGTCTAACAGAAATAACATAACTGTGTGGCCTCTGCGATATACTGCAAGTAATGGTAAAATAAACAAATGTGGCACATTAAATGGGAGTAAAGGATGTGGCACACAACAATAGAAAAGGAGCAGTTTTAATAAAGGGCCACATTTTGGCAAATTTTTTGTTGGTTGGGTAATTGGATTTCATTGGTAAGCCAGCAGTCTGTTCTCTCACAACTTTCTGGAAGGTCAGGGGTGGCAGGGCAACACTGTGTCACAGCTAATCTGTCCCTGGACAGCTCTGAGTAAGTGTGTGTGTGTGTGTGTGTGTGTGTGATTGTGTGAGAGATTAAGGATGACCCTTACAGGCAGGTAAGGGTCATCCTTGCCCTTGCACTCCCAGGATTGGTGGGATGGCAAGAGGCAGGAAACAAGGGAGGAGAAACCGAAACAGATAGTCAAGCGCAGTCATTTATTAAGAGGTGACCCCTGAGAAGCACCTCTCTACGGACAGCAAAAGGAACTTTAGAGGAAACTAACACACACCAGCCAGCATTACACTTACCTAAAATATTCTGAGATAACAGGCAACACTCAGGGTCACATATCACCATATATGAGATCTAATTCCAAAATAAAAATAAAAGCTTTGAAGAACAGTCTCACAGTTTCTTTTCAATATGTTTTGAAGTTAAAAGAGTCCTCTGCAGATTATACCCTCATGCTGCCACCACCCTGGTTGGGAGCTGCCACACTTTGTACAAGAGGTGGATTCATATCAATGCAATGGGGGACTAGCAGGTATTGTACTGTATTGTTGGAGAGTCAGCTATGACAGGATGCCAAAACCTATGTAAGTCCCCAGCCAATGCTTTTGGAATGTGAGTGATGTGTGAGAACTTGTGTGGAAACATTTGGTTTGACATTGACTAATCTGTTAAAGCGACAAAGAGGGGAGATGTCAACTGAGGCCTATGTGAAAAGCATCTCAGCACCATGAGGGGCCGCGGGCAGTCGATTTGAGAAAAGGAATGTTGTTTCGGAGATGTGGTGATAGAGGTTCCTTGTGGTCCTCAGAATAAAAATAACTAGCGCACAACAGCCCATTAGAAAACATATTCCTTTGCGTTATGTTGGTCGCATAGAATATAATTTTTTACTGATCTTGCTTTTCTGTTGTTCCATTTACACAGTGTGTGCTAGTTGTGGGCCAGCCTCGTGGTAACTTTGAAAAGACGCATTATCTACCTGATCCCAAACTAAGTTTGCTCTTTACACCATTGCCCCAACATTTGTTTCGGTTGCTGTGTGGCTCATTAGAATCCGAGTGGAACATGGGAAGGGCTGAGAGATTTATCATAATGAGCCCTATCCACAGGGGAAGGAGGGAGCTACTGTAGTCAGAGAGTGGGATAGAGGGGAAGTAGTGAGAGAAAGTAGCAGAATAGCAGAGCAAAGGCTCAGCAAAGGAAAGTAGAATTCTTAAGCGTTTAAGACACTATTTTTCCACAAATTTTCCACCTCATATTGAAGCAATGTGGCTTGTCCATCATATGTTTACAATACTGTTGGTTTGGTTTGCAGGCTGCAGTTTGTTTTGTTATGCGCTATTTGTGTCTTATCCAGACGTGCATGATGCTCTTTGGCACCACTGGCATATGCTTTCCCTGCAATGTTTGTAGCCGACCCCCTTATATTAATGGACATACTGTATGCCATCTCTACTTCGGCACCAAAATCTTCTTCATTTTTTGGGGGGTGAAATTCATACGTGTGACCCTCTGCTCGGCCCCAGTATCCACTCCTCTTGCCATTCTTTCACTTTGGAAAGTATGGTGCAGTACGTCATCGGTTCAAGTCATCTGATACCGATGTGGAGTGGGACACAAAATATCTTACACCAGTGCACCTTTAAGTACAACCAGCAAGGAAAAGAAAAAAGATCACTGAGGCCACTAGACACAAACAAATCTTATTTACCTGGAACATGTGGACATAATACTTCCATTGTGAATGTTAAAGAAAAAGGTGGGCAACATTGAGATGAGATATTGTGGAATGGAGTGTTCACTGTCTGTACAGGAACACATATTCACTGTTTATGCCATGCTGAAGGGCTCTGGTGCTCATTACAAATTGAGGAAACAACACAGAGAAGGTAGAGAAAGTTGGCTGCCTCAAAAAAATAAAATAAGGGAGTGAAGCAGACACAAGGGCATCTTGGGACAGGAAGCAGAGATATGAGTCAACTTATTGCTGGCTGTGCTTTAACTACAGCTTCTGATTTCTTTGCAGTGGTGCTGGATTCTTGCAGAGAGTCATTATGCATAAAGCAACGTAGCAGTGAAGGTTTATCATTAGATATGGCAGAGCAGCCCGGTGGTTACAGACACAACGCTGCCTCCAACTTCAATAAACCACTGAAGCATTTTTAAGTAACCAGTCACATTTTATCTACCATACGTTTCATCAAGTTGAAAGGAAAGATTGTATAGTGGAAATGGCACACCTCATATGGGTCAATAAAGAGTTTGTGTTAAAAAAGGATGAGTGTTTAATAAAGGATGAGGCTCTTAGAAACACTTGACTCCCCTCTGTAAGGGCTGGGTGCTCTGAGGAAGACTGCAGCAGTTCAATATGACTGCTTTTTTGCTTTTTCTGCAGTTCGCAGCAAAAACGTAACTAAAGCTTTATTATTATCTCAAAAACGCACATAAACACACACAAACTGACTATACAGTTTGCTGTTTTTCTTCTGTTTTCCTATAAATCGTGTTTCTTACATATTACAGTGTGTGCATGTGCATAACATATGGAGATGTTTCTGTTTTTAACCTTATTTCATGTTTGTATTCTTAGTCACAACTATAATGTATTTTCATTTTTTTCCTTTTTTTTCTTTTAACTGTTTCTTTGTAAATATTTAGCGAAACATTAACAGTACTGTCTCTATACAGTGAATATTAGCTTCTCATCATGATCTTAGGTTGCTCACCTGCGGACCACAACCAGTCTGAATGATTTAACTTTTTATATCCACTCCAAACTGAAAGAAAGTTAATATAAAAGACACCAGCTTGCTCGCCCTTTTTACCTTCGACCTCTGACAGTCAAGAAAGGTCTTTCCATTATTACACTGGATGTACAATGTTCACTGAATGACGTCAGCATCTTAATCACAATGGCTGGTGCTGCTGTGGCTGGCTTGATTAACATTGTAGTAATTTCTTACAGTAAGTGATAGGTTAAAGAAAAAACTCACCTTGGGTGAATACATTCTTTCTAAAAACAAACAAACAACAAAAAAAAAATAACACATGTGACATATCCTAACCTTAGTTTTGACCTCTACAGCAGTGTCACTTTGGAAAGTGACACTGCTGTAAAATGTAGCAGCAACAGCCAACAGCAATTGCTCATCAAGCATTGAGTGCTACACAAGCAGGAGGATGCTACATTAAGCAGAGATGATCAACAACCAAGTCAGTAAGTGAAAAAAATGCAAAAAATTATAATATTTGTCCAAAAATAAGGTGACACACAAAAAAATGTCATAGTATATTGCTCTTCCAATAACTTTTAACTCTTCACAATTAGTAGAGAATTTCTGAAAAAAAAAAAAAAATGCTAAGATTTGCTAGAGATCTTTATTGGTAAACACTTATATACTTAAACAGTTAAAATTGAGGTTTACATTTAAAATTAACTTTAAATGGACATACATTTCAGAACGACATCTGAGTTTTATTCCATCTCCAACTCAACCGTGCTTTCACCTTAACATTTTGTCAAACCAGCTGCCACTCGATCCATTTCTGACATCAATATTTCTTCATCTATCCAACCTGTTACTACGTATGCCTTCATCGCCCTGTTTTTTCTTTTTTTTTTCCACCATTCCTTCTCACCTCATTCTTTATCTAGCATTATTTGTCAGAATCACCCACCTTATCATCCATCAAATTAATTAGGTTCTGTGTCATTGTTCACATGTCTATCATTGATCTTTCTCTGTTTCAGTCAAGGATGCTTAATTGTCTTCATCTATTATTAGTATGAAATGAATACGCATGCAGTACATTTCCTGCTCATTACACATTTCCACGTGGACACAATCAACAGCAGTGTTATACCAGATGAATAAAACGTGTTGATGCATAGTGTTTTATAAGGCATTTCAAAGGTCCAAATCCTTTATTTCCCTATACATTTTATGCTTATGTCTTAAAATAATTGCCTTCTCTTATTCTTTCAGTGAAACCTCGTGCCATATACAACTATAACTACTCAGTAGTGTCGAAACATTTGTTCTTGGAGGGCCACAATGAAAAATCAATGATGGGCCGTGCGCCAAAAGCAAGTCCCTATTGATTTGTAATGGATTCTCAAGATACAAGATGATGCTAAGAATAAATAAATAAATAAAATAAAATGTTTTGGCAAGGTATGAAGCAATTGGGCGTGTGATTGACCCCTTCGATGGCAGGATGAAACAGAACCATCCCTCTGGGCTTCAGAAAATAAAAACAAAAACATTAATGAATGTGAACCGTGAAAACAGTTGTTAAGTAAAAGTTTGCCCAGGCTCTAAAATTATACTTTATCATAATAACCATTCCCTTAATCCATTAGAAAGGTAATTAAAATCCTTAAAGCAATTCATTTTATTTTGAAACAAATAATTAATCTAAGTAGATTTATGAGCATTAAAAAAACGCTAAAAATATTGATTTAGAAATAAAAATTATGAATGATATTGAATTAAGTCATAAAAATATATACATCTGATAAAAGTCTAGTTTTCTATTTTCTGTTAAACATGCAGAAGCTATGTCGATAAAGAAAATAGGAAAAAAGGCTTTGCTGAAAAAAAACAAAAAACATTGCCTATCTAACTGCAAATGAGCTCCTGTTAGCCAATCGGTGAACTCTGCGAGCTTCAGGTGATTGAGCCCTTAATCCCGTTTCCTGTCATTACTGATTACAAAAAGGTCGCGATGACTGCCTTGTGCTCTTTTTGAATTTTCTTTTGAGTGAAATCTATTGCCATCCACTGGAGGAGCGTGTGCAGCTCGATGATTGTCGCCGACCGGCGAAGTGAAATACTATAAAGCCGTTCATACATTGACTCAACGCTTAGGTTTTTTGTTTAGGTTTTTTTTGTGTTTGGTTGATGACACCTTCAATGGATCGAAGCCACATTCCATCAGAAGCTGGAGCACTTCCTGTGGGACACATGTGCAATTTCAGATCCCAAGATCCAGAGATTCCCAGTGTGAACTGGGTGGCGAACCGAACCGAACGATTGGTAGTGGAAGTGTGTAGGGTTTCCTGATTCTGCCTCCCTCACGGACCGTGTGGTAGGACTAAATAAACACTGCTGCACTGATACCGAGCAATAAAAGGGCCCCAACGAAACAAAAACTTTTGGGAACGGAGGTTTTTTTCTCCCTTGCCGGCTTTATTATTTTAATTTGCTATTTTCCATACATTGTCTCAACAGACTGTTGTGTTCAATTGTGTGGTCCTTTGTTATAAGAAGTGGCCTATTGTCTATGTTATTATTGATGTTCAAAACCATTGTGCTCCGTTACTACACTATAACAAGGGTTACATAAACTTATTTTGTCCTGTACAACTTTGACTTAAGCAATCAACAAAAGTATTAAGTTGATGAGACATCTCTTTTGAACGACTGCTAACTTAGTTGAGTAGTGCTGTGAGAATGTAGGTCTGCTTGTGTTTTGCTTGCTTGCCAGCTTTTATCAGACTTCATGACTGACAAAAGTTAAAGAGATTTTCAACAATTTATCATTTTTGAGGGAGATAAACATAGCGTGTGTGAGCCCACATTAATATTTGCAAGCTTACACCCTCGAACTGGGTGAGGAAAAACTTAAAAAACCCTAAACAGGGAAAATAACAAACCTCAGGAAGAACCACAGAGGAGGGATCCCTCTTCCTAAGATGGACAGATGTGCACTAGATGTCACTTGTACAGAACACAACAACACTAAAAATCCAGATGTATGAGAAATCTCTTGACCCAGAAGCAGGTGTAGTCTGTTGGTTCAGGAGTAATTGTGTTCCCTGTATCCAGATTTGTGTATCTATTCAATGCATTTAATTAGCTCTGGCAAGATGGAAATCAATTAATTGACACAGT
>KV751316.1:340655-353758 GCA_001698575.1 Mola mola | reverse complement strand
GAGCCACTACTTCAAGCTCCTCAATTAATTTGTGCTTTCATAAAAAAATAAAATAGCATAAAAAAGTGTTGAAAAAAAACAAGCATGTGTCACAAGTTCAACAAAAATCTGATACAATGAACCTAGAAAATTGTCAATATTGTGATTCAACTGAATGCCAGTAACAGTCTGTTAAGCAACAGTTTTTCTATCAGAAACAGTCTGTGTTCTCAACTAGTTTGATTATACTTGTGTGGGAGGGTTTTGTGAAAAGTTTGTGAACCCTGAAATAAGATAAACTGGGCAATCAATTCTAGAAGACTGGATCAGTTCGTGCTGTAACATTCTCTGTGAAGGTAATCTGCTCAGTAGCTGGTTTCTTTACAAACCCTGACCTTCTCCTCTGTCATATCTCCTTATTGAATTGGTCTCCATCTAAGCCTTAATGAAAGCCCATGAATGAATGTAAAATTTCATGTCAGTTTGAAATAAAATCCTAGATTAATGCATACTTTTACATATTTAACAGATTCTTCAGATTCTGTGCACACAACACATCTGTCATATATAGCAGTTCCAATAACATATTTATTGGATGTGATATTTAATGTCAATTTAAATCATAAAAAGAGCCTCCATGCTATTACTTACATTGGTCAAACTGATGGGACATAATACCAATAAAATTAGAAATATATTCATATTTCTGAGTGATCAGTGTGGTGGTGCAGAATGTCAATTGACTGTGAGGTTTGTTGGTGGGCTGTGTAAACTTCTGAGCGTGTTTTAACATTTCAGACGTCATTTGCTGAAACAAAGCGAATGGCATCAGTCCGACATCAAACAATGTAAAACTCCAACCACATTATAGCTGGACTACAGCACACAAGGTGTGAGCCAGCAAAGTAAGCTTCAAAGTAAAACAGGAAGCTACAAACTCAATTTTATCATTTTTGCCCCGACATATGCGACATGAGGCGACACACAGGATGGTCTCTCTCTCTCTGGCTAGTTCTCAGCGTCTGGGTGTGTCCTGGCATTTAATGCATTGGCCTCAGTCATAAAGGGCCATTGTGCGTGGGAGAAGACTGGAGGGGTGCATGACAAAACATCAATATTCAACAATGTTTCATTTGAACTGTAGTCACTGAACTCAACAGCTGGCTTCCTGCCCACATGTACAAAACTAGAATTATGTTAGTCGCACAATGTAAAACGACGTCCATGGTCAATAATTCAAGATGATTAAAAAAATGTAGCAGACAGAGGCAAAGAGAACATTTGTGTTGCAAAGCAAGCAGTTACTTTAAGAGGATGAAAAAGTAATCGCTACATACAGTACACGTGTTAGATACAAAACAGTCTTGTAATGCATATATCAGGATTAAAAATTGATTTCTAACATTTGACACAATAATTTTGTTTAAATTGTATAATTGCATTATTATTTATCACTTTGGTGTGAATTATTGTTTTGATTTTGAGGAAATGAGTGCTGATAATTACTATCAGTGCTATCAATGCTGGATGAGCTAGTGACTTAATAACGTAATAGAACAGGACACTGGAATAAATGAACATTTTCTTTCACTAATGAATGCTGTAAAATGATTTATGAAAAGAGCAACATAACTGTTCATTTACTTTTGTAAGTGAGATCTGCTGTGGAGGAAGAGTCACACATCTTTGAGATTGAGGTTTTTAGTATACTTCTTTTTAACAGTTCTTTTATTCAGTTTTATTCAGCTTCTTCATTATTTATTTCTGACCTAGGCCCTGCAATGCAGAGGCTGGAGAAAAAAACTCCGCCGCCACCACATCTCCCCAACGTACCTCACTCACTCCAGTATTGTTGCCCTCTTTTTTACCTCCCCTCATCTTGCTCCATCCACCCATTTTGTTTTACCCTCCTGTTCTCCTTTCTTTCTTTTTCATTCTTTGACACACCTCTTTTATTTTTGTGCCTGAATCTCTCTGTCAGAACTTACTTTCATCTCCTCATTACTTCTTCTTCAATGAAACCTACAAACACTCCATCCCTCCACAAATGTCCACAAAACCTCCCAACAAAATTAAGGTCTGGAGACACTCATGGGGACCTCCTCCATGAGTGTCTCCAGAGCTTTGTGTTTGATGTGTGGGTGCGCACATGTAAGTGCTTTTGGGGTTGTTCATGTTTCTATTTCAGCATGGGATTTAATGTGTGTGCCTCCTGGATGTCTTTGTGAGCGCAGGTTCTGTTGTGGAGAATGAAGGTGCTGAAACCATAGAAGTTCTTTTCTTGTTCATAATAATGACGGCTGAAAGGAAGCAAATGAGGAAGTCATAAACAGTTGTAAATGTATTTCATTCATTTATTAGCTCTCAGCACCTTTGTTCACTAAATGTTTGAAATATTTTTTTTTTTTTTTGTGTAAAACACTGTTGACAGCATGTTACAAATTTATACACACACACACACACACACACACACACACACACACACACAACCACTTCATTCTGATCTCTGTCAATCCCGTTAAGAGCAGAAAAGCAATTTGTGAACGATCAATTATCCGTTCCGCGTGACATGTGATGAAATCAATGAAAGGTCAAAAGACACCGCCTGAGGGCTTCCTGGCATTGTCTCAGTCTCAGGGTCAGAAGGTGAAACCCCTTCCAGGGTGACTCGGAGCAGTTTTCTATCAGATTGGTCTCTTTTGGTTCAGGCTGACAACTCAGCACTAAAGAAACAGCTTTTCATTCCCTGAAGGACAGATGATTGTAAACCCTCTTTCATGTATGCAATTAAAATCATAAAATACATCAAACAGGTGTCAAATGTATGACATGGGATGGGATTCCTCATTTCTAAATTCCTTGTTTTTTAAAGTTCTTCTACAGTTCTGCATTCTCTTTGATTACTATTTTTCAAGCTCAATTAAAGATCACTATATATATATATTTATATTATGCCTCGCTGAAGAGGTTTAGTCCTCTCATCACAGAAACATGCGATTACACGGTTGACAAGTAAGAAGCGATCAGTCAGGAAGAACGTAACAGATGATGTTTCAAATTTCCCAGGGAAGATCCTGCTCACCTTGAAGCGCTGAGTTCGCTCCTTTTCTACCAAAATCTACTGTTGCAACATTAAAAACAATCTGATAAAAATCTATAACTGATTAACTGATAAAATTGCCATCTTGCAATTTTAACAGGGACTTCTTTGGATGCCAAATATAATGGTTATAAAGTTCCCTGTCTGCCCGTCGCTTTCAAACAACTTACACACCATTAGATATAAGTTGACTTATTGAGTACCCATTGATCTCTCACTGTTCTCGCAGAAGATAAATTAAAATCAAATGAAATTAATATGAAATTTGCCGTTTCCTTTGCTGACATTGTGTCTTCAACCAATCAGTGTGTAAAACCATTGAAACATTGCACTAATGTGGTGGTTTTTGAAGAAAATGTTAAAAATAAAATAAAATAAATGATTGGTTAGACTAATAATATATAATTCATCACTTATTTAATAGACTGACTGATAGATGACTCTCAAGGGAATGGCATTGATTAATATCAGTTACCCAATTACTAGTTGAAGGACGGACTCAAATTCATCAATTCATCATCAGTACATTTTATTTCTATTCACGAAAATTAGGGGGTGCGTACTCTGCCAAGGCACCTCAATGTCAGTGCAATGGAGCAAAGCTATTTGAGGCTGGATCCTTTGGCGTCAGCTGTTACCTGCTGTGTCATCAGTGGTTTTAGTATGCACATCAGGGTTTTCGAGGACATACCCTTGCAGTCACATCTCAAGCAATCTGACTAGTTGTTTACTGTAAAATACCTTTAACCTCTGTGTTCATGACAGGGAATATAATACACAATCTCCAGTCTATAGGCAGTATCGTACAAATGAGATCTCAATTGTACAAAGGAAGTCTAGTCTATAAAAAGTCGCTCTCAGTTTAGCACAGAACTCCCTCTTGGTTACAATTTCTTAGCAAACAAACGTTCAGACTGCTGAAGCCTAACATTACCTTGTTGCCCCCACGTTGTTGGTTGAACTAATGTTTCTATCGCTTCCACACGTGTTTTTCACACATGCACACTCTTTTTCATTTATGGAACCGTAGGCTCTGTGAAGATGAATACATTTATTAATTTATGCCTCAAGTGTATTTTTCTATGCTGTGCCCTTGTCTAGCTGAACTTTACTGCGATTTTTCATGAAGGAGGACAGCTGCGTCCTCATCTCTTACATATAAATCACTGCAAGATGGAATGTCTTTGCTGTCCATAGGACCAAGGCCACCAAAACAACCTTTCACTTTATTTATAGTATTTCTTAAACATATTTTCATGCAGTTCCATCACAGTACAGGATTCACCCTCCACATATCCACATTTAGAATAGTTTCAAAATGTTTTTATTTTTCTCTATGGCCTGTGTTTTATTCTTTACACGAATAAAATGAATAGCACCACAGGTTATTTTTGCATTGGGCTTTTTACAGTGTCGACCAGCTGGTCTGTTTCAACTTAATGGGGTGAGCCACCCTGCCCGCTGCTCAGAGGACATCCAGGGAAAAGGTCAAGCAACAGGTTTTTTAGGAATGCCAGAGGACAAATCTCAACAGGTTGAGATGACATCATTCCCTCTGCACTGTTGCAAGCACAGTGACGAACCAAAAACCCACCTGGCTTTGCCTTTGTGTGTGTGTGTGTGTGTGTGTGTGTGTGTGTGTGTAAAAGGGCATCTAAGCAGACATCATTTGAGACCAAACATTTCCTGCCTAAGTGTTTATGTGTGAAGTTCCCATTGTGCACTTCTGTGCATGCATCAATTTCTGTCTCAATATGTATGATGGCAGATCATTAAGAGCCTGATACATACTGATACAGTCCTTCCTTTGACATGCTTTATTTACAATACACAATTCCATTTTCCTGCACCTATCCTGTGAAAATGCCATGATATTCTATTATGCCTGGAAAGTTCTTTTTCAAATATTATTGCAACATACAATGACAAATGAAAACACACCACATGGGGGCAACAACTGGTAAACCATTTGAATACATATATCAATTTAGGCACGTCAAAACGTTTGAGGTTCGTGGACAAATTTTTGTACTTAGAAAGTCAGTTTAGGCTTCTGAGCACTGAAATTAAAGAGCAACATTATACGTATATAGTGCACATAAGTTTATGTGTCTGATGCTTTTAAGAGGAAACACAAACATAGAAATATATATTTTACATTATATTGTCTTTTGTTAATTGTGACCATTGAAATAATTCAAAATGGACAACGCATTGCCACTTCCAACTATCGTACAAAAATGTGATGCCTAGAAACATGTTCCGAAAAAGTTGGGACAGGGGCAAGTAAAGACTAGGAAAATGATGGAATGCTCAAAAAACAGTTTCAAATTTCCACTGATAGGTAAGTAAAAACCATCATTGAATACACAAGACCTTTGGCCCCCTAAGGATGAACTGCATTAAAAAACTGGCATCATTCTGTGATGGATATTACAACGTGGACTTGGGAACACTTTGGAAAATCATTGTCAAATAACAAGTACATCGCTGCATCTACGAACGAATGAAAGAATGAAAGACTCTTCCATACAAAGTCATCTGTCACTAACAACCAGAGGTTCCGCCCACTTCTCTGGGCCCCAGCTCATCTGAGGTGGACTGAGCTATTTAGTCCAGGTTAAATAGGACAAGGACCATCCAGATTTTTCAACGCAGTTTAAAAGTCAGCATCTGTGATGGTATGGGATTTATTGGTGCCCATGGCATCATGGGTAACTGTTACATCAGTGATGGCACCATTAATGCTGTGAGGTAAAAACAGGTGGAGCAACATATGCTTCCATCCAGATGTCAATGCTTATTTCAGCAAGACAAGAAAGCCCCATTCTGCAGTTACAACAGCATGGCTTTGCAGCAGAAGAGTGTGGCTAAAAGAGGTGTGAAGGTATCCAAGTTCAGAATATTGGTATAGTTACAAAAAACAATAAAGTTTATCATTTTGATCATTAATTATATTGCCTTTCGGCTGTATTCACTTGAATATAGGTTCAAAAAGATTTGCAAATCACAGTAATTTGTTTGTTGTTCACATTCACACTCCTTTTATTCTGGAATTGGGGTTTGAAAAATGATAGAGCTCATCTTGGAGAAAAATTAGTTTGAGAAATACTTTGTGTTTTAATATGGCTCCTTTGTGCACTCATGGAGGTGATCGAATTTACTATCTTTACTGCAGCCCACAACAAGGGAGAGCAATCGAGATGCTTTGGCTACACTTTTGTGGGGATCTCATGTCATCTATTTTATTTACAGTTTACGACTGCAGTTCAAAAAGTTATATTTTGGAAAGTTCCTTTTATTTTTAATTTAATGCATAACAGTGACCTTAGTCTTTTTTTGTTAACTTTTGGTAATATTTTGACACATTTTGACATTTTTGTAGGCCTTTGTAGCTCTTAATATAATCAACAATCAAAATTTCAATATTAAGTGGTTGAAAAGTTCTAGTTTACATGTAATGAGTTTAGAATATATTGGATTTACGAAATGTTCAATGTAAGAAAAATCCCAATATTCTAATTTTTTGAGATGCACTAATATGATGATAACAGCAATTTATCAATTTTATTGTTTTATTGATATATCCTACTCACCTTTCAAATATATTTTTTGATTTTCCTTCTATAAATAAAATAGCTGTTATGATGTAAATATAATTTCAAAAATAATGGAAAAAATAATGAATAAAAAAAACCCAAAGACATTTCATTTTTTGGCAGCCGCAAACATTTCCTCCATTTACATTTAATTTTTCACCTTCAGTGTCCCCTTTAAGAACTGTGGTTTTAACTTTGTAGTTACACAAACTTATTAAAAATTCCGTTTATGTTGTGAGACTTGTTTGAATTGTTTAAACCTATGATGAAAGTGCAACGGTAAGATAATTTAATCAAATCCGATGGGTTCTAAAGAAGAATGGGAGCAAACTCTTTTATTTATGTATTTATTTTTTAAGGGCAGATCGCTGTAAACAAACAACAGAGCCACTATCAATGTCAATCTGGAAGTGAGATCATGAAGCAAAAACAATCCATCAATGTCTCTAAATGTCTTTGATAAGTCCTTGTTGAATGCAAGAGTAGTTCCTTGGCACATTTTAAGTTAAAGTTAAGACCATAGAGTGAACATGCAGAACTTTAAATAGCGTGAATGAATTCTGCCAAACTTTATACTATTACTCAACAGGCTGCATTTGAAAATAGTTAAATTAATGAGTTGACGTCCTGTTGACTGTAGTTTAGACAAGATATTTACATTATTTTGCTTAAATTCACCCCCCAGGATGCACTTCCAAAGAAGGCAAATAGAATTCATAATGAATTAAAGGATTTTTGATGCCCCTGAAAGGCTGCCACAACATGAAGAGTGAGGATGTGTTCCAACAAACAAGACGCTGCTGCGGTTTTTGTCTTTTCAGGATAAAACAAATGCTGGAGGCATCACTTGAGGTAAAGGAAACTAATTGCTGCATGCATTCACTCTTTTTTTTTTGTTTTTCACTTAATTTATAGAATTCAATGTACTGCATCTGACAAATATTCTATTCTATTCTATGTTAGAATAAGCTGATTCTCGATCAATAAATTGTAGTCCATCTGTTTTCTCACTGTGTGTGCAAGCCCATGGCCCAAACAATGGCAATAGTCATGTGCAGACAAAGGAATGAACTCTGGCAACATTTTTTTTGGCAACAAGGACTATTCAGCACACAGAAACATGTTTCATCTGTTTGCATAAGGAAATAAACATTTGGCCCATGGAAATTAAAATTAGGTGCATTACATAGCCAGTCACTGGGTGGAAGAGAATGAAAAAACATGGGAACAGCTTTTACCGTGAAAATCATATGGTTTATGAAACAATGTATCCTCATTACTGAAATAAGTAATTGTGTGTCAAATAATTACAAGCAGGCCAGTAAACTTCAGAGGTCCCCTCGGCTGGACAAGATCTTATCAATATTTCATTTTTATAATAATATGTAAATGATGTCAAACTGAATTGAACAGCACATAAATGTAAATCAACATGATATTTCCTTGTATTTAATTTCATGCTCAAGAGGTTTTGGCTTGCGCACTGAGCAACAATCATGCGCTCTTTAATCTTTCATAAAAATATATATTGATTCCATTTACACTGTAGTGTGAGGGAACGTTGATATATGTTACATTGCACAGCATGTTTATGTCTTTTACTAGTTTCTCTCTAGTTATGACTTATGCAAAATGAAAAAGCTAAAATAAAATTAAGGCTAAAAATAAATGACACAATTGATAACCTGATATCCCTTTAAATAGATAAAAAGTGTGTTAAAAAGATTATACTTGTGGAGAGTGTAGCAATGTCACAGAGACTTGAAACCTTTACAATCCCTGGATGCAGCGCTTCACCCAGATCATTGCACAGCCATTTGAAGGAGAAAAGGTTGCAGAGTGATGGATAGATATTTTTATATAGCTTTGTCTCAGCCGGTTCTGCGTTAGTCTTTTCGTGTGCATCTTGCTTTGCAAGGACTATTCAACATCAAAGAGATTATTGAAGAAAACATCTAATCGCTATGTGTTGTCTATAATCTCCAATCAAAATCTGATCCAAACCCCCCTTGTGTGTCTATCTGTGCTTAGCCAATAAGAAAGTTTGCTCACCAAAAGTAGGCAGTTATTTCTAATCTGCCTTTCCAGTTCTTGAATGCTACCAGTTGTTTGCACCTTGCTGTAAAACCTCTTTTGTCTTTACATTCATGAAGGCGTCTCTTGACTGTAGACTTTGAAAAATATACTTTTGAAAAATACTGCAGAGTATTTTCTTGATTTGTCATTTTGCGAAGGTTTATTTTCTTCATCAAGGAAAATATTCTGCTTTAGTTGTCTTCCATAGTCTTACAGGCCTTTTTGACGTTGACTATAGTTATACTTCTGGTCCTAACTGTAGGTGTTCCCTATACAAAAAGGCTATCGATATAAAAGCAACTCATCTGTGCAACTTTGTCATCAATTACTACAGCCTGTGTAAATTGTTATAGATGTGTTGTAGATATATGTTTTTGTACTTTGTACTGTTTTCTGGAGCGTTGCCTGTTCATTAGACTCTGAAATTGTCTGTACCCTGTACAATGTATTTGCCTGTGCTCAGACTACTAATCTTCTATTCACCTTAGCTTGCCATAACTGCCTAATGTTTTTGTAGTCAATTAAACTACTGCACTGCATCAGCTCTGTTTCTGGTGTCTGACATCTCGGTCCAGCCACTTTTCTTGTGTTTGCAGCAAAAAAAGCATGACACTACTTTTCATCATTTTGAAAATAAATAAATAAATAAAACTAGTGGTATTTCCTAGTTCATGTTTGAAGTAAAGCAACTCTGTAAGGCTGCTTTGTTAAAGCAGTGGCCTCAGCTCCACTCTGAGAATCGATTGATGGCTTAGTATGTACATACACACTACTCTCACTCACACATGCACACATATTAAACAGAAGTGGTTCAGCCAGGGGACAGCCAAGTTGTTGGGAGGGAGAACAATCTGAACAACAGGAGTGAAGAAGCCAGAACAGAATGGAAAAAAAAGAGTGGCTTTTGTCAAACTTGTCAAAGCCTAATAACGTAACTATCTCAGCTTTATTTACTGCTCACTCCTCCACAGCAGGATGTCCTTGGACCAGAAGAGAGAGAAAAGGATACAAAGTTAGTTTTGGATATTTGTGGTTTCCAGCCTGACACTACAATACCAGGCCAAATATGTAGAGTACATGAAATAACTGACAGACACACAATCAAAGTGTCACATGTGTCTCTTTTTGAAGAAATGCAGTGATTTGAAATGTCCTTGTCTAAAAGGCAGATATGAAAATGTCACTGTCATTTTATTGTGAGGCTCAGCACAAAACTGCTAACTGATACATTTTGTTGAGAATTTTCTAAAACTTGACCTTACCAGTTGACACTTGTGTTGAGCTTTTTTGAAAGAGGTTTATTTTCTGATAAACTAATGCTCAATTTTTCACGTTGTATCAACTTGAATGCACTTTAACTTCTGTGTGTTTTTGTTATTGGATGCTGTCCATTTTAAAGAAATCAGATGTTTGCCACTTGGCCATGGAGCCTAAGGACCTTTCTCACCTGTGTCTCCATGAGTGTAGTGTCCTCACCCCTCACTT
Organism: Mola mola; assembly: GCA_001698575.1. Classification (NCBI taxonomy): domain Eukaryota; kingdom Metazoa; phylum Chordata; class Actinopteri; order Tetraodontiformes; family Molidae; genus Mola; species Mola mola. Next base: position 343,519 of record KV751316.1, on the reverse strand, counting down.
TGACACTGATTTATAAGACATAAACTAAATAATTCTGTACAATTCTATACAAATGATGCTAAATAAATAGAATTTATGGCTACTGCAGTCAGTTAAGTATTGTTTTTATTAAATTAATTTATTAATAATTTCAACCATAGGCATTTAGAGAGCACACAGTCCAATAATCCACTAAAGGAAAGTCTGAAATATCTAAATGTGCCATTGCAAATTTCCCCATCATGAAGGATATAATTTATACATTTGTCCTTAGTATTTTTGGTGCATTTCATTTTACTTGTCTACATATGTGAAGGGTTTTTTTCTTTACGAAATAAAGGATAATGCTTTGGTTGTCCTCCATGGTCTTCAAGGCCTTTTAATGTTATTGAACTCACCAGTTTGTTCTTTCTGTCTAAGAATGTACCAAATTGTCGATTTGGCCTCTCCTTCACTTACTTTGACATCTCGTTGGACTTCATATTGATAGCTCCAGTCAAACAGCTGCCAAATATTAAATCTACACCCGAAATCAACTCCCAATTTTATCTGCTTTGTTTGTCTTGAAGTAACGAACGAATGGATCACGCTGGGGGATGAAACTTCCTGTCTGTCAGTTGTCCAAATACTTCTGGACACACACACATATGTATGCATGCTTTGATTAATTTGTAGAACACATTATCCTCTTTAATTTTATACCTATAGTCCTACTTTAAATTAAATTAAATTTTGATGATTATGACTTAAACAAGGGGTGTCAAACTAATTTTCATTTCGTCAAGAATCATGAATGACCTCAAAGGGCCAGTTGTGGCAGAATGTATTGATAAAACTACTTATTAACGAACTGTTAAAAATATAAATAAATAGCTGTCTCTGCATTGGATAAGTACTTTTTAAAATTTGAAAATACTGAACATCTTTTCACATTATTACAAAAATATATTCAAGCACACTATAACATAAATACAATTTATTTATCAGGTCAAGAAACTTAAATTAGTTCAAGTGAAGTATAGTACAAACATTACCAAAACAAGTTACTAACTTTGCTCAAACTTTTCTGTTGCAGTTTAGAGGTGCAGAATGAATACATCCACTTGTAAACATTGAAAATATAACACACATACGAAGCAAATCTTGCAATTAACTCAAAAGGTCAATTAAGGCTGTCTGAGTTCACGGCTGCACTGTTCAAGCTTGACTTCTGACGTGAAATAACTGAGATAACAATGCTTATTCTTGTTCTCGAATGCGATCCTTTCTCACTCCACCACCGCATCATGCATCATCCTCATCCATATATCACGTCCTGTAAATGACAAGAACACAAGGCAAGCCCAGTCTGCAAATTGTACACATATAATACTTTTCTCATCCACGGTAATATACATTCTAATTAAATACTTACTTTTAAATACTTACCTATTTGTTTTCTGGCCTGATGTCTGACAGCGTTTTCCAGAGGTCAGTCTGTCAATGTCTGGCTCTATGTCTTGTGCAGTAGCAATCCCTAAAACAGAGTGAAGATTGTCGTCAGTGAGGTGTGATCTGTGCTTGGTCTTGTTTCGGTTCATGACTGACAAAAGCTGTTTGCAAAGGTAAGCGCGTATGAAAATGGATAACTGCGCTCTATCTGTATTATTGGTGCTTTCATCAACAGCTAATGAAAAGGCCAGGTAAATGTGTGTGTCTTCGGCCAGCTGTGCCGTCAGATTGTCGGAAAGTTCTTTAACTAGGTGTTGCGATGGTGTTTTCTTGTCAAAGAAATGCTGTTAAAAGCCTGCATTTGGTCGGGAGAAACCTGCTCACACACCTTAAGCATGCAGTGCTTCAAAAATGCACCTTTCGAAAAACTCTTTGCAGCTCGGGCGATTTCTTCAGCGACAATAAAGCTGGCCTTCACCGCTGCATTACTTCTGGCGGAGGCTTTTGTAAACATATTCTGCTGAGACTGCAGTCTGTCTTTTAATTCTTAGGCAAGCCGACCCCTTTGTTCGAGGCCAAGAGTAGCATACCTAGCTCCGTGTTTTGTGTGGAAGTGCCTGCGTAAGTTATACTCTTTCATCACCGAAACAGCTTCCTAACAAAGAAGACATACCGGTCTTTCCCCTTGAAGCACAAATAAGTATTCGGCTTCCCACTTTTTGTTAAATTTTCTACCTTCAACATTAATTTTTCTCTCCTTGGACATTTCGGTATAATTCGCAGATATTTTTCATCCTCATCACTTGCTGAAAAACAGCTTGATTGACGAAGCACTGCAATCTAGCGGCAAGATGCTTTCATTGTGCGATTGTGTTCTGCATTGTAGATAGTGTATTTTAGGTCACTACATGCTGAAGAGCAGCTGCTTTGATTTTAAGACAATTATATGGATTTTATTCTCTCAAGGGCCACATAAATAGTCATGGCGCGGCGGGCCTTGAGTTTGACACATGTGACTTAAACAGTTACAGTACAATGAAATATGTTTAAATATTGAGATGAGTAGGCCATGTTTATAAATTAAATGAAAATAGTAAAACGCTTACATGTAATAAGTCGAGAACATATTAACAGTTTACTTGAAATGGTGATATATGTTGTTGGAGATGATTAGAACAGTTTCATCTGACACCTGTACACTACTTAACCACCTTCACCAGTCCTGTGTCATGAGCACAGACCCCTAAGAAGGAGTCCAACATATAAAAGACAAAGAAATGTTTAAACCTACATGACATTTTCAAACACCATTGTGCCTTTGTTCTTGACACACCCCCAACGAACTGGGCCATCAATACAGTGACACTGGAACACCACATGTTGAGCATGCATGGACCACAGAGGGAGGGTATGTTTGAGAGATACAATCACGTATAACCAACTAGCAAGCCTTG
>KV751316.1:291628-312841 GCA_001698575.1 Mola mola | reverse complement strand
TGCATTATCATGTATCAAGACAAAATATCAAACATCTAATAATATGTAAAAAGAGGCTTACCTGAATAGTTTATGATTTGTATGAATATGAACTAAGTGCAGAATACCCTGACGGGATAGGTCCTTTATGCATCACGCCCCATCCTTGTCAATCTGGAGAGAGCGCCTACAGAATCTACCCGATGCACCGATGAAGACACTGTTCCACTGCACACAGTGGCCCATGACCAATAGGATTCCTTTCATCATCCGGTATCCTACATGTGGTCTCTTGGCCTTCACTGACATGACCGAACTGTCCAGTTGTTCATCATTTAGATTACTGTAGCACACACCTCCTCTTATGCAGGTTACAATTTACACTCAGTAAACTAATTTAGATATGAACACATTACGGTTGTCACCTGGAATGTATGTGGAATTGGATCGAATGAAAAAAGGCTTAACATTTTAGAGTACTTAAATAATTTACAAGCAGACATTGTCCCATTGCAGAAAACTCCCACACCCAAAGAAGGAAACCATAAACTTAGCTCATCACAGTTTTCTCACACGCACTTAGCTAGCTATAATTCCAAACAAAGAGGTGTAGCCATCTTAATTAACAAAAAAATTTATTTCACTTTTAATAATACTACCATAGACCCAGAAGGAAGATTTATAATAATCAGTATATCTACACATAACACAGAAATATGTATTGCCAACATATATGGTCTGAATTATGATGACCCCTCCTTCTTCCACAGCTGCTTCACTGCACTCTCGACCCACTCTGACACAGCACTTTAAGTGGGAGGGGACTTCAACTTGGTATTCAATCCAGAAATGGACAGACTCATTAGGGCAGATAGTCATCGCAACTGGCAATCAACTGATACAATAAAACAATACATGAGTTGGTTTGGTCTTTGTGATACTTGGCGCTCATGTTACCCCAGGCTATAGGAGTACACCTATATCTTACCAGTTCACCATTCCTATTACCGTTTCGACTACTTTTTCACAAAGATTCACCCTATCACAATCAGCAACAGGGCACCAGGCAGCCCTGACAATCACTAAACAAATAGACACATCACCATCTAAACAGTGGAGATTTAATGCGTCATTGCTCAGGGACTCAGATTTGATCAAATTCTTTTAAAAAGAGTGGAGAATATTCTGTGAAATAAATGACCAGCCTGACATCTCTACCTCTGTTCTTTGGAAGCAGTCATGTGTGGTAAAATAATTTCTTACTCTTCATACAAGAAAAAACGGAGAGAGCATTTGAAATAGAATTAGAACAAACAATTAAAGCCTTGGAGTTACCTCATGCCGCCTCCCAAGAGGAACACCTGTTGGGAGAGTTAAGAAAACTAAAAATAAAATGAAATGATTTACTTGACACTGAAACACAATTTCAGCTACAGAGATTACGCTTGGAGAACTTTGAACATAGCAATAAATCCAGCAAATCCTAGCAAACCAACTCAAACACAATTAAAAAAAAGTAACAATATCCTCAGTTAAGGACTACACTGGAAAAACAACCTGCGTCCCAGAACAAATTAATACATTTAGGGCTTTCTTTAAAACAAAATTCTATTCATCACAGATTAACACAGCTAACTCTAGCATAGATGCATTATTGAGTACAGTTGACCATCCAAAATTAAATAAGTAACAGAAATGGCTATGGAGTCACCTATTTCAATGGAGGAACTTCAAGAAGCCCTTAAACACAACAGGAAGCCTAACAGGAAAGCTCCAGGACCAGACTGGTTTCCTACAGAATTCTACAAAGAATTCTGGCCAGAGCTCACACCAGTATTCTACAAAATGCTTATGGAAATTAAGGAAACTTTCATTCTCCCCCCTAACATGAACTGTGCAAATATTAGCCTCCTTCGCAAACCAGACACAGACCCTGCACTTCCATCTAGCTGTCGTCCAATATCACTTATAAATGCAGATCTAAAATTATCTGCAAGGCGCTGGCTAGAAGACTTGAAAAAATAACACCTCACATTATACATCCTGATCAAACTGGGTTTATCAAGGTCCGACACTCCACTAACAACACACGCAAACTAATTAATTTGATAGATTACTGTAACAGAACAGAGATGCCATAATTGTCTCTTTATATGCAGGAAAAGCATTTGACGGGATAAATCGAAAATTTCTCTTTACTACATTACAAAAATTTGTGTTCGGGGATCATTTTTTAAGCTGGATCAAATTATTATACAGTTCATCCAGTGCCTGTGTTAGAACAAATGATCAAACTTTTCCAAGCTTCCCTTTCCAAAGAGGCACCAGGCAGGGTTATCCACTCTCCCTCTCCCTTTTTGCCATATTTATTGAGCCACTTGCAGCCACAATTCAGCAAAGAAATAATATTAGAAGGAATCGAAACAGCAAATGTGAAGTTAAGTCTTTTATGCTGATGATGTATTACTTTTCCTTCAAAGTGGACACATTTCTCTTTCGGAGACAATAACACTCATAAATAAATTCTCAATTATTTCAGACTACTCTAATAATTGGAACAAATCAATTGTTCTACCTATAAATTTGAAATTTCAAATTACGTTAACTGACCGGCTAAAATCAGGGAATATTAATTACCTGGGTATCAAGATCCCTGCCAGGCTGTCTGAGCTGACACGGCTAAATCATATTCCCCTAATTAAAACAATAGAGGATGATCTCACTCAATGGAAAAACTTACCCATATCACTTATGGGAAGAGTAGCAACAGTAAAAATTATGGTCTTGCCAAAAATGTATTATATTTTTTCAATGGCCTGGTTCAAATCATAGGACTCTAGCATCTCCAAATATATTATATGGAAAACTAAACCACCATGTATAAGTTAAAAAAAAAAACTCTGCAAAAGACTAAAGATCACGGGGGTTTGGAATTACACAATTTTAATAACTATTATCTGGCCAATAGATTACAATATATCCTAAAATGGATCAAGTAGAGTCCATTAGACCAAGCATGGTTAGATATTGAACAAACATTGTGTAACAAGATCCAAATTCGGGATCTGCCCTTTATTATGCCTTGTCCTCCACCAGAGGAAATTTCATCATTTTCTCTTCCAGGCATGCTGAGCTCTGAGCACGACTGCCTCTTGGGGAGCAGTATTGCTCATGGTATTGTTGTATCATTTATTTTTTTTAGTTTTAAGGCATTAGTCCCATTATCAGACAGCAAAGCTGCTTCAAGAGTATTAACATTACCACCTCCCTTACAGCCTGGTGTAAATTTTTTAAACCAATTGGTCTTCACGCACCCTTTGCAGACTCACGCCTGTCTGGAACAATCCTGACATCCTGCGAAACAAAAATCTATAAACGTTACAACATGGAATGACAAAGGGATAAGACATCTAAAGCATATCCTCCAAGGTAATGACTTCATCCCATTTAATGAACTCATAGCACTATATGGTATCAATAAAAACAAATTCCTGGAATATCTTCAATTGAAATCTATAATTAAAGCAAGGTTTAACCTCAAGTTGCGTATGAATATCTAAAATGATTTTACTACTATGTTGTTGTTGATTCATTATATGAATATATGAATCATCATTAAATATTCAGCATTGCCTTCAAATGTAAACATGCATCTGCGTAAGAGTAATTTGATTTTGTCGGATAAATGCTGCAAGTTATTTCTACAAGGAAAATCTGTTCTTTTCATCCTCTTCATTTAGTTCGTTTGATGGTGGTTTGCTGGTCGTAGGGACACCGAGTTGTTCTGCACAGAGGAAGATGAGGATTATGGTGTCATTTTGGGCCAGAACATGGTCAATAGAAAACATATACATGTGGTCTTCTCACTCTGATACTGTTCACGGAACACAGAACATCAAGAGGTGTAACGCAAGCCCGCCTGCTGATGACTCTTTATATGTAAATATTAAGTATTTAACATCTACATGAACCATTCATGCTTCCTCTGAGAACAGCCCCTCAGAGCTGATCTTCACAAATGTGTAACTCTGTCAATAAGTTTCCTCCTCATGCACAGACACAAGCGCTTGCATATTCACACAGCTAGTATCTTTTGAGGACACACACTCAAAGACATTTCCCAGTAGGGGGAAACACTCACGTAGATGATTTTATTTTCACTTTGTGTCCTTAGTAATGTAGGGTAATAAAGTTGCGAGTAATGCCAAAATAATACATCATGTAAAAATCTCTACAGGCTACCTGTGAAAAGATGCAGCTTCGAAGTTAAATTGCAAACACTTTAACTTTTTTGTTTGCAATAAAGATGAGGATGAGCTAACACAGAGTGTGTTCTTGACTTAGCCTTCAGGCCCTCTGTGGGAGCGCCTCTCTGCTCGGCTTTGTCTTAAGTTAGCAGCTGTTAGCAGCTCAATGTTCTGTTCAATGTCGAGACAGATCACAGGTGCTGGAGCCCTGTTCTGCTCTCATTATCAACCCAAATTTAATTATGTAAGAAGATGTCTCAGCTCCTATATGAAGTTGAATGGAATTGATCTTGATAAGGTGCAGAGACCCATGAAATCTGCAGTGTCTGTGACCCACAGACCAAATAAGAAAAACTAAGAAGATAGATGAGACTGCCATGATGGTAGAGTCCAGTGTGTGTGTGTGTGTGTGTGTGTGTGTGTGTGTGTGCGTGTGTGTGTGTGCGTGTGTGTGTGTGTGTGTGTGTGTGTAAAACAATTTCTAACAGACACACGGACTGATGTCATTCAGACGAACTCATGTACATGTGAATACACATGCGGACATGGTCCTGTGTGTGGGTTTGTGCTTACTCCTCTACTTGGAGTCTCCAAGGCTTAACTAAACCTGGATACTTGCCATTCCACAAGGGGCAGGCAACTTGCTGTGCCACTCGCACTTTACATCTTGGGCTCTAAAAGTTTCTTCGAAAAAAACACATGGACAATCCTGTGGGTGTTTTAGATTTAAGAATTGTTGCCTTTTTATTATTCCAACACTCTACCTGAGGTGCTATGGAGAAACTGAAAGCAAAGGGTCATTTATTTTTCGTGGGCATGTTGTAAGTTCTCTGACTTGACCATTACAGAAAACAACAATGGGCGTGCTTGAAATGAGGTATGATGCAAATGTTGTTTTAAATGTTCATTGTTACATGAACCTAGTAGTAACCTATTTTGTGTGGATGAAAGGCTAAAACACACAAATTTTAATTTAAAATTAAATAATTTAAAAATTTAATTTTACGCAATATTTGTATTAGTGTGTACAAGGATGCTGGTGCAGGTTCCCCTAATTACCACAGTGCAAGTCTACTGATAGCATGACTCACAGAGCAACAAGCAGGGTGACCAGATTAACAAAAAATAAATTTGGGAAAAAGAGTATGTTTGTGGAACAATGTGGTACGTGTTTTAAATTCAGAGCGGTCTATCTAACTTAACAAAACAGGCATTTATATTCTCTGTCTTTGCTCAGTACATCTTTGTTTTGCCCTCTGGTTGATTCAGTGACATGCTGCATTTCTATGTTATTCTTCCATAGATCAGTTTTTGAGCCACTCTTTTCATGTGAGAGACTCCTGTACTCTCTCACTTCATGTTATATTCCTCTGTGTGAAACTCTAAAGGAAGTCCAAAAAAACTGATAATCACTTTCCATCAACTCCACCTGTGGTCTGAAATCAGACTTAGGAACCAAAAGCAGGACTCAGAGGCAAACAGTTTAAATTAATAAAGCAAAAATACAATGATTCTCAAAATAGATGAAAATCAGGCAAAAGGTTTTTTCACCAAGAGCAACTAAAAAAGAAAATCAAAATGGGCTAGGCTAGAGGCTAGGTCAAAAATAAAAAAAGGGTCATTCATCAAGGACAAGCAAACAGAAAGTCTAGAAGGGCTAGACCAGAGACTGGGTCGAGCAAACTCAGTCTGTTAAAGTTCCTTGTCTTTTTTGAACAGTACTTTCTTTTTCCTTTTTTTGTGGTAGTTTGTGTTCAGCTTGTGACTTTGTGGCCATTTTCAGTTTTACATGCAGGCAGAAACGCTAGTCACTGTTTCACCCGCAGGAACCTAAATTTGCACAGTTTTATTGGTATTGAGCACATTATTGTGAAGATAGCCTTCCTTGCTTTCTCTACGACCTTGGAGTTAAATTTTTGAAAAATCGTGTCACTAGAATCAACTAGATCACTAGAATCTAGAATCAACATGTGTGACAATTTCTCAATATATAGATGGACTAAGTGATAGAAACAATGTTCAGACATACCTTAAGTGGGATACCTGCTCATCCTAGCCACAAGGGAAATTTGCAAGGTTATAAATAAACTGGAATTATCTTTGACAAATTCAGTGGACTGACAAGTTTGTAGCAGAATACCGTGAGAGCCACTGACTTCTATTGTGGGACAGATTGGTCCCTGACTGACAGGCAGCCTCTGTTGCCTCACCTACAACAAAGTTTCTTTAAACTACTGTTTAAAGAAAGGGTCGCATAAGGACAGGATTCCTGTTTTGTGCTTGTAATTCCTATGACACTATGATCAAATTTGAGCATAAATTGTGATAAACCACCCCTGAAAGTAGTTTATAGTTTTGTATTTTTTTTTCATTCAATTATGACAATATTCAGCAATACAGCTATGATAGTTTTTTCTTTGTCTATTTACAGGATTGAGGTATACAGATCAGCCAGAACATTAACACCACTTTACTCAAAGTAACTGACAATGATCATTCTGTCACAGTGCAATGTTCTGCCTTCAAACTTAGGGTCCTGGACTTCGCATTGATGTTACATTGATACACACCAGCCATGTAAATATTTTTGTGGCAATATGCCCTGCCACACAACACAACTCAGGAATGGCTCGAGTAACAAGACAAAGAGCCCAAAGCTTTCACCTGGCCTCTAATCCAAACAAGAATTTATGGGATATGAAATAACTGTGGAAGTGATACAAGCGCTACTGTCAAACGAATAGGACCCAAAGGATCGACTACAAGTGTTTCAATGCTCTGTAAAACAGGACACCCACAGAGGTCACTTCCCCAAGTCCTAACAAGTCAGAGCTGGTTTTCCTGTCTAGAGAGGGAGCAATACAATGTTTGTGTGTGTGCTTGTGTTTTATGCCAACCACTGAGAGTAAAGAACCAAAGAAAAAGGCTATAATTTACTCAGATTTAATTTCATTAATACTTTAGCAAAAGGTGAGAGGGAATAGTATGTATGTATGTCATTCTCTTTTTCCTGCCTGACGCACACACACACACACACACACACACACACACACACACACACACACACACACACACACACCACTCCAGTCTCTGACTGCATGACTGCACCACCTATTACTGTTTCTCTCTTCCTGTATTTAGTTGGGTATTGACACTGTGAGTCTGTAGCCAACCTGTCTACTCAAACAGTGAGCAATTGACGACAAAGCAGTAAGATGCAAAAACTGTCTGACTGCCAACCCTGCAAATTTACCAAGTGTGAAAGATTATACTTTAGAGAACAACAGAGTGTCATAGATGGCCTTTAAATGAAAAGCACAAGATGAAAAGTGGTTTATTTTAGACAAATCTGGAACAACCATAGGTCATTTCAGTTTCCGTAATTGCACTTCTGTGCTGAAAACTCTTTGGGGTCACCATACTTAGAAATTGTCCCACAACAATTGCAAGTGCAAAAGAAAACTTAACGCGAGTGAAGGTGAGGTCAGTCCAGGTCCATACATTCAAAAGAGGTCAAATCAGGACAAACTGAAAGCATCAATGTATCACGTACAGACTCTGGAGGATTCAGTTTCAAAGACAACAGGGACAATTCCTAGGAAAACCATGAACTCGCAAAACATAATTTAACATTGCCTCCTCCGTTTCCTTGGCGGTGGGCAACTTGGATAATGGAATAAATTTGACCATCTTTGAAAACCAGTCTACAACAGTTAACACGACTGTGTTACCTTCTGAGATTGGCAACCCAATCACAAAGTCCAAAGAGATCTCAGAACAAGGGCGCTGTGGCACAGGAAGCAGCCGGAGAAGACCTGCTGGTCTATTGGAGGATTTATTTTAGGCACTCACTGAACAGGCAGCTAGATACTCTGCAACGTCCTTCCGCATGTCTGGCCACCAAAATCGTCCTTTACATTGTTCTGTTGATACCGAGGTGACAAAAAAAATTAAAGATGTATGAGCCCAGTGAATAACTAGTCCCCTTATTTCCTTAGGAACATATAATCTGTTAGGAGGAGTCTCAGGAAAAATCCCCACCTCCTGTATAACCTCTTTAACCTTCTCCTCAACCTCTCAAGTTATAGCCCCCAGAAAACATGTAGCGGGTAAAATGGGGGCCAGAGGCTCAGGATCTGACTCAGGTGAGTGAAGACGAGAAAGAATGGTGGGCTTGACATTTTTTGAGCTTGGACGATAACATAAGGTGAAATTAAATCTGGAAAAGAATAAAGCCCATCTACCTTGTCTTAAATTCAATCTCCTAGTGTTTTTTTTTTTATGTACTCAAGGTTCTTAAGATCAGTCCATACCACAAAATGTTGCTCTGCTCCCTCCAGCCAGTGTCACCACTCCTGCATGGCTGCTTTGACCGCCAACGGCTCCCAGTCTCCAATACAGTAATTTTTCTCTGCTGAAGAAAAGCTTTCTAGAGAGACATGCACAGGGATGAAATTTATTATCTTTACCTGAGCATTGTGACAGCACGGCTCCTATGCCAGAGTCTGAAACATCTACTTCCACGATGAACTGATTGGTTTTATCAGGAAGACATAGTACTGGCGCAAAAACAAAACTCTTCTTTAACTGTTTGAAAGCTGCTTTAGCTTGAGGAGACCAGGAGAACTGTGTCTTGGAGGAAGTGAAAGCATCAAAGGGAGCAGCAACAGAACTGAAATTTCTAATGAACCTTCTATAAAAATTAGCAAATCCCAAAAAATGCTTTACATCTTTTCGAGAGGAAGGAACTGTCAATTAATTACAGCTTGGACCTTCTGTTGATCCATCTTAATTTGACATTCTGATATTACGTATCCCAGAAAAGCAACTGAGTTTGAATGGAACTCACATTTTTTCTTCTTTTACATAAAGTTTATGAGCCAACAATTTCTGCAGAACTTCCCTTACAGTAAAAACATGAGCCTTTAAATCAGAAGAGAAAATTAAAATGTCGTCCAAATACACAAAAATATTATGATTAAGGATATCTCTCAGAATGTCATTAATGAAGATCTGAAAGACAGGTGTAGCATGTGTTAAACCGAAAGGGATCACAAGATATTCATTATGACCGAGAGATGTGTTAAAAGCTGTTTTCCATTCAGCTCCTTTTCTTATTTGAACTAGATGAGAAGCATTTCTTATATCTAGCTTAGTAAAGATTTTTGACCGCTGTAAACAATCAAATGCAGAGTAAATCGAGATAAGAGGATATCGATTCTTAATAGCTGTATCATTCAGTATGGTGTAATCAATGAAGGGGCGAATGGTCTTATGCTTCTTTTCGACAAAGAAGAACCCTGTGCCCACTGGAGAGGAGGATGGTTGAACTATGCCTGACTTCAGAGACTCAGCGATGTATTACTCCATGACCTTCTGCTCAGAACCAAACAGAGAACATAGTATTCCATCAGGAATAGGGGCTCCAGGGAGTAAATCTATGGTACAGTCATATGGTCTGTGAGGAGGAGGGGAAGTAGTTTTGGACTTACTGAAAACCTGTTTCAGGTCCCAGTAGCATCCAGGAACACCGAAAATGTCTGGATTGTCTGCTTCCTTGGAAATATCCTCTTGAGGGGATTTTCTGTCCGAAAAAACAGTGTTTAACAAAGTTCTCCCCTCACTCTATAACTCTTCCTGTGGACAAATGTATATGAGGACTATGTTTTAACAGCCATGGAAAGCCTAGAATGAGTTGGGGGTGGACAGATTTATAAAGAAGAAAAATGTATTTCTTCCTGATGACCGTCGTAGAAAACTAAAGTCACTGGGGAAGTTTGGTGAGTAACCTTACACATTAATCTTCCATCCAAGGCCGACACAGAAAGCGGTTGAGGAAGCTCTTCCTGAGACAATTGAAGCTCCTCAGCAATTTTGAAGTCCATCTAGTTAGTGTCCGCACTGGAATCCACTTGTGCTTGGAAAATCAGGGAACTGAATCTGATCTGAGTGTTACTTGAGTTAGTTGTCTATTGGATATACCAGATAATTTGGTTTGACTCACCAACGATGAATAAGCAGTGTTAGGTGTTGGAGCCCTTACCAGTCAGGAGGTGATGAAGTGTCCAAGCTGTGCGCAGTGAATGCATCTTTCTTAACTCTCCGCTGCCGCTCCAGCGGAGTGATGCGAGTCCGGCCGATTTGTATCGGTCCTGTTATTTCAATTGATTGTTCAGGTTTGACAAATAACTCCTTAGTCAGAGCGGGAGAATTAACTCACCGCTGGGGAGCTGGAGGATAAACTTGCCGCTGGGAAACGGATGAAAACCGGAACTGGTACTGCTGCACGCGAGGACGCTGAGGACCACAAAGTCTGTTATCTATCCTTGAAGCTAATTTGATCAATGCCTCAAGTTCCCCTGGTAAATCTAGTTGAGCTAAATGATCCATAAATATCTCACACAAGCCATTTAATATGCATCGATAAGCGGAGGTCGACTCCAACCACTGTTGGCCTCTATGGTTCTGAACTCAACTGCATACTCAATTACAAATCTTTTGCCTTGTTTCAAAGATACCAATGGTTTAGCTGCTTCTCTGCTGGGGGTTGTCCACTGAAATATTGTTTAAAGGTATCAAGAAATTCTGGAAATTCAATTACACACAGCTAACCTGCGGCTCTACTCGGCAGTAGCCTATGATCTGACTTGACCGGTCTAATAAGAAAGTATAAACGCAATTTTGGCATAATCTGAAGAAAAGGCGGAGGCATTATATTCAAACTGTAGTTCACATTGAGAAAAAAAGGGACATCAATCCCCAGAATCTCCAGAAAAACGTTCTGCACTGGACAGACGGAGAGAATGCAAGCTGACTATGGAAACAGGTAACTCAGCCGCAGTATCCATATGCATCAGACCTGTAGGTGAGGCAGAGGGTTGTTCTGAAACCTGCAGCTGATCAATAATATAACTTAATTGAGCCGACAAAGTGGCGCATGCTGTTTCATTACGTCTCGATGCCTCTATCATCTCCTGACATACTAACTCCAGTTGCTCTTCTTGTCGGTGAAGGCGCCTGCCTTGAGCCTTGAAGGCAGAGCGAACTGGATCAAACTCCGCTGAATCCATCTTTGGCCGATCATATTGTCACATACAGACTTTGGAGGATTAATTTGCAAAGACAACAGGGAAAGGTCCAAAATCAAATCTGTTTAATCAAGCAGGGGTCAAAACCAGGAAATCAGAACAACTCTACAAAGGTACAAATTCCAAAGGCAATGACTCAGAAATTGGTAAATTTACAAGGATCATACACAGGGGAACTCACAAGGCGATTTGGCAAAGGAGGGAAGGAACACACAGCTTAAATATATGAGGAGGGGGTGGACACTTAGACACAGCTGAAACACATTAGGAAGGGAACACAATCACACGGGAGGGAAGAAAACAGGACATGGGAATCAAGACACCACAATAACTTCAAAGTAAAAGAGGAAACAGACCGACCCTAACAACCAGACACATGAATCTACCAGACCCTGACGCTGTGTAGGTGTACGATGGATATGTTATTGAGTCCTATATTAAACAAAATTACCTGTGTAAGTGCTTATTAATAAGAATGTATTGCATAAAACAATATGTGGAGATGTGTACAATTTGTTTACCCAACACATTATTTGTATGCACTGTGCACTTTGCTTTCTTCACACACACACACACACAGCATTATTTCTGTAATTTGTTCATGTGCTCCATCCATCCGTCCACCACAGTTTGAAAATATATATTGTGCAGTCAGTTTGAAGTCAATAAGGTTGCTGAAGAGATAAGGCAATAGCAGACAGAAGAAGAAAAAGTCAAAAGAGAGAGAAGCAGAGAATATGAGCCTAGGACACAGACAATGAACAAGAGTAGTTGAGAGGTCACTGGAAAACACCCTAATAAACCAGAGCAACCTCTCATAAACATTTTATGCTCTACTGCTGGTCATCTTTTTCCATCCCTCCTCCCACCACCAGCCTGTCACTGAGGAGATAAATGGGACTAGAAATTCCAGTTGGTGACAAGGACTGGTTTTAGGGGACCAGGGATTTGTTATTTATATAAACTGGATTTCTAAATGCATCCATTCATTAGTCCAAAGTGTAGTAGTAGTAATCAAAAACAGGTACAGAGGAGCATAAGTGACGTATTGATCAAAAAGGAATATCACCTGTTACCAGTGAAACAGTTTACCTGTTTAACGTATATTTAACAGGTAATTTTGGAAATTCCATAACTATTCCAGACTTTTCTTGCCCTGTCATGTGTTGCAGCCATTGAACTCAATGCATATTTACCAAAACCAAAATTGAATTAGTAAAACATGGAATATGATTTGTAACGTAACTGTGAAACACGTTTACTTGTTGATTGCATATACAGTATTATTTTGGTATAACCAAACTTGATCTTTTAGCATCAGGGACAACAAGGATCTTACATATTGAGTGTGTGTGGTTTAGTTAAAGGCAAGCACATTTTTATTAACATTTATTAACTTAATTAGGTTTCTTAGACTAAATGTCAGTGTGAGATGTTGATTAATTAAAAGACATACTGGCAAATCATCACCCACTCCAGGTGATAGTCAGCACAGTAGGAAGAACACTTACACGCATGGAACCTAAGTATCTAACAAGCAATCTCCATCATGATTCTCCTTGTTGTATTTGCTGAAATTATGGATGCTACTTGAGTTTTTAAAGCTAAAGTATGACCAGAACTCTTCCAATACTTCGTATGTACAATGACTGACCTGAAAATAATAAAATAATTGTCTGTCTGATTAGAGCAAACAGATTTCCTAGTGGGATGTGACAAGTCCAGGCAAACATCAAATATTCTCTGGGTCAATTACATTACCATGAACTCCAAGGTCATTTGTCTCTGTGGCTTTAGCAACTGTAAACAACCTTAATGCATCGGATTGTAAACACACTGCTGTAAGTATTTGGCATTTATGATATGTGATATTCTGTTGTGTTTCCAAGATCATCAACCTTATTTTTTATTTAAATCCAAACACAAACAAATACGTAATTTTCCCATCGGTTTTGACATAGTGAGGAATTTACCTTCACGCTAACAAAATGCACATCCCCGCCCTGTTTGTCCTACTTGTGTCCATGCTGATTGAAGGCCTACGCTTTAGAAGACAGTCATATTTTATGATGAAACCAGATGAGATTTAGAGAGGAATGTGAGGAAAGGTGGGTAGAAGGATGGATTACTATTTCCTCTGACATTCCAGTGGAAGGACTACAATGTCCGATTTTCATTTTGGAGGAAAAATCAGGTGAGTCTGAGTAATGGGCATGACAACAAGTTATGTTTTACTGCTCATGATGTGCTCTGTTTGCCCATTTGGTCAAACTCTATGACTATTCTCTCTCTGCCTGTTTCGCTGACGTGTTTTGTCTCCTGCTTGTGGATCGTAGAATCTGACTGCCTATCTATCTGCTTTATAGCCACTTAGTTTGTCTTTCAGCCTGTCCTAATTTTATTTTGTCACTCTGTCTTTCTGTCTGTTGGAGGCTAAAGAAGTACCATTAACGTGGTTCTGCCATTAACTACCTGCGTTAAAAATGGACATTTGGTTCCCTGGCCAATATGATCATTCTTATTAACTTCCCTTTCTCTGTTACCACTGTCTGCCTTTGTATTCCCTCTCTGGTGGTAGTATTGAATGTTCACCTTTTGTGCCTCACAACTCTACATTCATGCAGTCATTAAATTCCTTTGTTGGCAGATCATTTGGTTGTTCATTATGTGGGATAGTGTTATGACCTGTCCCATGGCTTGTGCAGTAGTCATGCTTGTGATACATGCACATAATCACCTAGCAGCAATCATATCTCTTATGGTCAATAATACAATGACATTAGGCTGATGGAGTGGAGGTATATACTAGGTTATTGCAACCCTAAAGGGATTACCGAGGGACCATACACGGTACTTATGTTGGGGCTTATGAGGAGGAGGGCGATTGTGTAATATAGTCTTTGTTGTTAAAAGAGAAGGGAGAGGTCTATTTAATGGTCATGGGAATGGACATTATACCACATACTCAGGTTGTTTGTGGAAGAAGAAGCTGAGAGATGTGAACACTACAAGGGAATATTATGAGAAATGGAAATGAATGCATCTCCTGAGCCAACAATACACACACAATATTACATGTATTGCAACATAGGTTCTGTTTTCTGTGTATAAAGAATAAAAATTGGTGGTAATGTTCTCCCAAGGGATATTGGTATGACTGAGCCACTTCCGTAGTACAGTTTGTATATATCAGTCATCATGATCTACATGAAGCAAAGAGATTTTAGAAAGAAACGGGGGGGGAGAATAAACTGTTACATTAAATAAATAAATTTCAAACTAGTCAAGTAATTCTCTAGAAGATACATTACTCCACTTTCTGTCTACCATACTGAGATGGAAGACTTAGAAATATAGAATAAGTATTCAAATTTCTACAAAATGATGACAGCAACCACAATAATAATAATAATAATAACGATAATATCATTGACATATAACACTTGCTTTACAAGTACGCAGTGCGGTCCTACACAGTATCGTAGATGCTCCCAGGATTGTGCTCTTCTGGACAGAGATCTCAGATGTTGTTCCTGAGATTTGCTGGAGCCCCTCCCCCAGTTTGGGGGTTACAGCCCCGAGTGCTCCTCTCACCACAGATACTACTGATTCCTTTACTCCCTACATCGTTTCCAGCTCCTCTTTCAGCCCTTGGTATTTCTCAAGCTTCTCATGTTCCTTCTTCCTGATGTTGCTATCACTTGAGATTGCGACATCTACCACTGCCGCCTTCTCCTCCTGTTTGTCAACCACAGCTATCTCGTTGATTAGCCATCACCATCTTATCAGTCTGGATCTGGAAGTCCCAGAGGATCTTAGCTCAGTTGTTCTCATTCACCTTTGGAGGTGTTGTTCAGGATAATCCTGGAACCTCTTACCTATACTCAGCACAGATGTTCCTGTATATGTATATGTATTGTATATGTGTTCTGACCATTCAGCTGACTTTCAGGACCTGTCTCACTCTACATAGGTATTTGGCTGTGGCTCACTTCCTTGTAGCCACTTCATGATTTCCATTTGCCTGCGAGATCCCATGGTATTTGTAGCTGCCCTGAGCATCGGTTAAGTTGCCTTGTGGTAGTTCAACCCCTTCAGTTGTGATCATCTTGCCTCTCTTTGATATCATTTAGCTACATTTATCTAGCCCAAAAGACATGTCGATGTCATTGCTGTAGATCCTGGTGATGTGGATTGGTGAGTCAATGTCTCGCTCAGTCTTCGCATACAGCTTGATATCATCCATGTAAAGGAGGTGGCTGATGGTTGTTCCATTTCTGATCCGGTATCCGAGGCCACTCCTTGTGATGATCTGGCTAATTGGGTTCAGCCCAATACTGAAAAGCAGGGATAGGGATAGGGCTTCTCCTTGTTATATGCCACACTTGATGCTAACTTAGGCAATTGGCCTTGATTTGGCTTCCAGACTAGTCTTCCACAGCCCCATCAAATTCTTGATGAAGTCTCTTAGTGTCCTGTTGATCTTTTATAGCTTCAAGCACTCCAGCGTCCATGCATGTGGCATTGAGTCATAACCCGGTGTAAAACCTAGTAACTGCTAAATAAAAAACAGTATTCATTTATGTTTTATGGTTTATTTAGTAATGGCAGCAAAGTCTCTAAAACCCCACAACACTTGAATGCACCGTCAGTTCAGAGAACTCGATGTAGGGGGTAGCTAGTCCATAACAGCCTCAGCATCAGGACCTACGCAGGCCACGCCAGGCCATCAGTTTAGAGGTGAAGTGAGAAGTATTCTCTTTCCCGGTCTTTTCTGACTGCAGCAACGGGAGTGAAGGCAACTACCTGCTAGAGTGAGGAAAATAGCAGACAATTTACTGAAATAAATTGTGTAAAAGGCAGCGAGAGGAGGCTTTACCTACCTTCATGTGAGTGTTGAGCCTGGTGGTTTGACGCTAGGACGCGAATTGCACCGGTAGAAGGACTTATTTACCTGCGGGAAATAATGCTTGTTAATGCGAATAGCTAACTGCAATCACCCATGCTAACGTCTCACAGGCTAACCTCCTCCCTTCCATCTCGTGAGCAAACGCGAGCCTCCAACAGTGCTCGGTTTTGAATAGACCAACGGTGAGGAATGTGTTTATTTTAGCTGCGATAAGGTTACTCATCTGCTAAATAGAGGTGGCTTTATAAAAATTCATTGAGGTATACTGAGGAAAATGATTGTGTGTAATCCCCCTATACATGTGGTGTATTGTGTGTGTAATTTATGCCAATATGTGTACATTTAAAGATTTGATTTATTTTTCAATTTAGTCAATTTAGAAGAAATAATTTGAAATGTTTTATAATGATCGGAGTAATTTTGTATTTTATTTTGTAATGCAAACTGCTAATGAAAAATATTTATTTTATTTGTGACGTAAAGGAGGTTTGGAGGATATTTTTTGCTACAGCTTCTCCATCGCACTAATAGGCCTATAGTGTAGGAGACTGATTAAGCACATATTCGAATACCTCTGATCCAAAACTAACTTGATACGTGAATTCTGTGTTATTTTCTCCATTTTGGTTGCACTTTATTAAGTTGTGATAAGCTATAATTATATTTTTGCAGTAATGTTAATGGTTACTCATTGTGATGAATACAATTGAACACTGTCTCCATGAACATTCAAATGTTTTTATGAGTTCCTGAATGTTTAGTTCTTATATTTTAACTTGATATTTCAATGTTGTACAACTGAACTGAAGATTTGAGATTTGATTTGGTTTTAGATTTGAGTTATGAGGGTTGGTGAAGTATTTGCATTTTGACATTGAGGGCTTTGAACCCGTTTAGAATAGAATATAATAGATACATATGACCATGTTTTTAGGTCAAGTTTTTTAGTGGACGGACATCTTTTAGTGCAACGGAGATCCAAGCACTAGGATGAGATTTTGATTGCATCAGACGGCGAGCCAAAACCCTTGTAGGAGATACACACGTTCACACATACAAACATACAAGTTTCCGTCTCATTTAACCTTAAAAGTTAGGTGCACCTGCAAGAACAACAGGTTTTCTAAGGGCCCAAGCAACAATTTGGATACAAACTTTTATGTGCGCACTACTTTTGTTTTTAATTTGGGATCTTCGTTTATATTTTTTCATAATTGGGTCATATTCTGCATTCACTGTAATAATAAAAGAGTTGCAGCTGGAGGAGATGTAATGATGTATGAGGTTCGTCGGCATGGACCCCCCCCCTAGGTTTGGTCTGTATTAATAACACGACTGGGATGTGGGTAGCAATTGATGTTTACTTGTCTACTTATTTTTTTGTTTTGACACGATTAAACTTCTTCTTTTCACACACAATGTTACTCTTCTTCTCTCACATCACTCTTATTTAGGTAACATCTAGACAAGCACTGCAACACTCTTATTCTGTTATTTCTGTGATCTATTCCTGGTATATCTAAAACTTCCTGAACCGACAGCACTAAATATTCTACACAGACATGAGAGGGTAGTGAGAAATATCGAAGTGATCCTATGAAATATGAGGTCTGTGGGGTCGGTTAGGAGGTCTGGGAGGGAGGTTTGGGAAGGAGTATATCAAGTAGGAAGGGTTTGGGGACCATGTTTTGATAATTCTATTTTTTTTTCTTTTTTTTTTTTCTTTTTTTTGCTGTTAAAAGAAAAAGAACTGTGGCCATATTATTGTTTAAGTACACCTGTCTGAATTCAATAAATAAAATTACTAGAAAACCCCCCAAAAAACAATACAAGAGTTGCTACTCATTTTTCAACCTGTTTCAGACTCATTATTGTTGCTCAACGTCTTACGTCTTAACAAATCCAATCTCTTCTGATACTGGCCTGTTGTCGTACTGCCCTGATATTACACTGTTTTCCATTTTAATTGCTAATTTGGTTATACTTTATTGTAGTCATTTCAGGCAGTGCACAAGTTGGTCTTCATGGTCTTACAGTCTCTAGAGACTGCCACCAGTGTCTGCTGTTTGGCTCTGGCTCCTCTCGTGTTGCTACCAATCCCTTTCTGGGCCCTGCTCATGTATTGAGGCTATTCATTTTTGCGCAATGATGCCTGCCAAGAGCTTCCATGTTGTTCAGAGGCAAGTAGTTGGATGGAATCATTCCCATCTGGGGGTCTTTCCTGATTAGGAACTTCCGGCCTTGGGTCAACCACTCTGGGTGTGTCCCATCTTTCAGCAGCTGGTTCATCTGAGCTACCAGGCGTTCAATGAGTGCAGTTAGCTTCTTTAGCCAGTAGCTGTGGATCATAACAGGGCCCGGTGCTTTGCAGCTCTTCATCATTGAGACTCTCTCTTGGATGTCTGCCATTGTGGTGTTTGCTGGGTCTTATTTTTGGAGATGGCGGTGTTCCTCTCTCAAGTCCACCAACCACTGAGCATGGGTGTTATGTGATGCCTCAATCATCAATATTGTCTGTATCATACCCAAATCATTGCTATCATCCTAAGTATTTCATTGTGCATGTGTTAAGATGTTAAAAAAAACAACAAAAAAAAACCCAACTATCATCCCAAATTCAACCATAGTGAGAAAGCCACAGCCAGAATGTATGACATATGAGATGTGTCTTCACCTGTTATATAAGCATTCCTTTGAGATGATGGTTTAATAACAACACAAACACACTCAGACATTCAAATATATAGAAGCAGTGAGACTGAACATCAGCTCATCTATCTCATTGACTCATCATTGTGGGTGATATGTCTACCATGCACTTTATATTTAATAGTGATAAATATAGCAAGGTCTTCAATGCTGTTTTAGGACATGAGTCATACATCAAGAGGAAACATTATGTGTGTGTGTGTGTGTGTGTGTGTGTGTGTGTGTGTGGGAAGTGAGATTATGGCCTTTATCCTGTCATCTGGGTTTTGGTTGTGTGATTAATGTCCTAATTTAGATGGTGATTCCATATTTGACTTAAGAGCTGTACTGTGGTACTTAAGTCTTGCAATTATTTTTAAACATGATTTACAGATAGTGATTTTGGAGCAGCTTTACAGTAAATGACTTCCTATAAAAAGCTTTGAAACTTTTATAAACAGTACACACTTTATTCTAAATGTGAGTGTGTAAAGGTGGATTTTCACTGTAGTGTACTCAAATATGTGTGAAGGACAAATGTGAAGGACTTTATACAATAACTTATTCATTTATTGACTTTAAATAATGACATTACCCCCACTTACACCTTGTGTAATTTGTGGATCTGTGTAGTTTGTTTTCAAAAGAATGTTCCATATATTCAAAGGAGCAATATGTAAGATATCTTCTTCAATTATGAAACAACACTGATATATTGAGAGCCATTAAGTAATCATGCTATATTGAAATTCTAGCTGTTCTGACTATAATGCAGCCGTCAATATTCCCTGCTCCTTAAGTTTAATTCTGGTGTGGAATGTACTCTTTTTGTTTTGATCAGAGCAGGTAAGCAGTTGCATAATGTGCATAATGTGCCCAGTCAGACCAGAAATGCCTTTTAAGCTATGACTTGCAGAGCCCCCAGCTCTTCAGATACCAGTCCAAACAAGAATTCATGAGATTTGATGGAACCATGGATGAAACAGAGGTCATATCCCCCACTCAACAGGACTCAAGGGATCCTATGCCAATTTCCTATTTGCCAGCTAGCGAAGGATGCCATTAGTGGTCCCCTGCCCATTTTCTGACAAGTCAGAGCTGTTTTGGTGGCACGAAAGGGACCAATTTATTTGTTCTGTGGTGTTCCTGTTGAAGTTGATTACTGTGCATATAATGTATAGAACAAAGAAATATACCACTATAAATGTTCCTAAACTGTGAGCTATTTGTTCTGGGTGATAAGACAGAAGTGATGTTTCCAATGCTCCATCATTTGTTCATTAAGACAAATCAATGGTTTGTATCTGCTCCTCCACCAAAGTCCATATTGTTGACCGTCAACCTTGCACATTCAGTGTTGCTGTGCATTGCAGGTCCCTGCATCTAAATTAAAACTTATGAACATCATGGAAAGATAGTAATTTAACCACACTGATTTGCAAAACTCTCATATTGTTGAAGAGGTTTAAATCAGCACAAATCTCCGACAAGAATGAAAGCCATGAGCGCAATTCACTGCAAACAGGATTTAATCTGCTCATGCATTAAATTGACTCCTGATCCTGGTACACACATCTTCCTCAATAAAGCAGTGTCTGCTCTTAATTAAACCAACATGTGGCAAGTAAAATAAATCTGCAAACACACATATTCAAATTGAACAAAATTGTCTTAGGCAGTCTTTCCTGAGACAAAATAATTAAAATCACTTCGATTTGACAGTTCTCTGCCCCCTCCTTCCCTACATTCGTCCCTATCTATTTCAGCATGCTGACTTCCACAATTAAGCCCCAGTCCAAAAGGTAGTGAGTTTAGCAGCTGGAAAGGTCGTGATATAGAGTGTTAAATGCAAGACAGGGTTATCTTTCCATGATTATTGCCTGTTTAAAAATTTGACAATTGTATCATTGAATAATTTACGTAAACCAAGTTAAACATCCATTTTTATATAAAACTTTCTATGAAAGTTTTATTTTTCCCTAGTTATCAGGATTCCCTTGTAACAAATGGGTAAATAGATATTTGAATATGATTTCCAAAATTGTACCATTTTCGGGTGTCAGTGTATCCATCATCTGTGTAAAAGATTGATTATATAACGCTAATGTAAGATCAGTGCATAATGCATGGGTGACTGCTAAAGGGCTTCAGAAGTTCATACTCAATTTAGCAAAGTCTTAAATAGATTATGACAAGAGAAATTGGCATTGTGTTTGGTGAATTGTTGCATGACATTAAATTTACTTCATACCATTACCTCCATCAAGGAGGTTATTGTTTTTAGGTTGTTTTTGTTTGTTAG
>KV751316.1:271277-288095 GCA_001698575.1 Mola mola | reverse complement strand
ACTCTGTACCCGTGTATATGTTAACCTGTGCGTTCCATAGGAGCAAAGGAGTGAATGGAGATGACCTAGAAGAATTGTATGTACACATGTAAGATGTCCTTGATTAACACAAACTCTACTAAGTAATGTATTTGAACAAGGCTAGTTTATTCCAGTATGAACTGATTATATTGACTTATATTATTAACTGTATTCTAATGATTGGAGTGTTCTGTATCATAAAACACAGATAGGTCATCATCCCCTTAGAAATATTATCTGCAATACTGTCATTTAGAGATAATTGAAATCACATTGGAACACCCCATCATAAAAAGAAAACAAACAAACAAACAAACAAAAAAAGCACATCCAGCATTTCAGTTCTTTGGTGTGTTTGTTGGTACATAGAGTACATTTGTCCATGACATACACATAAACCATGCGCGTTATATATATATATATATAGCATGCAGCTAGTTATATGGACCTAAATGTGCAACCTCATATTGTTGCACTGCCACTCAGCCTTCACGAACCTTGAAAAAAGCAACAACTATCCTTTTTTGATTCCAGCTCTTCAATCAATGTAGTCTCCCCTATGGAGATGATTGGACAAAGTAACACACTGGGTTTCAGTACAACAATAGTTATTTAACTATCCTCATAAACCCACCCTAGGCATTTTGGATTGGCAGTCTCACCTACTCCACTGTACGCCCATGGCTACAATTACAGACATGGAGGGAACTCCACAGTAAAGTATCTTGCATCATCAACCGAATTACAAAAAATAATGTGAGTTCCTATCTGGAGGAAATGCAATACTTGTAAAGATGTACAAAAAGAAAAGGCTCCCCTGTCTACATTGATGGAGCTAAGGTGGAGCAGGGGAACAATTTTTTATTCCTTTTTATATTCCATAGAGAACCTGTCTTTAGTCATCTGACTCATTCTTATCCCAGCTCATCAGTTATCATCACTCTTTGATGCACAAGTTCTACGTTACATCATTCCACTTTAGGCTAAAAAGCAGTGGTAAAGTTTGGTTAAGTTTAAATACAAAAACCATATGGCTTAGATTAGGAAAAAAATACCGTTTAACCCAGGGGTAGAAAATTATTTTCTACAGGGGCCACATGAAAAATCTGAACTGGGTTGGAGGGCCGAACCAACAATAACTTAAACTTAATTCTGCTCATTATTAATTTTCTCCCATTGTAAAAACAGTACATTTTATATTTTAATTAGCTGTTACTGGTAATCATAAGTATAAGGATATTCTGTAAATATTTATGTAAATTTATGAATTGATTCTGTGAATACTTATGGAAATTTATTGGGTGAATGCATTTATGGTGTTGTAGGTCAAAGAGGAAAATAATCCTACAAAAGTAATAAACAGTTTAAAACAAAAAAAATAATTTCATCACTGTTTCATCTTATTTAGGAATATGTTAATCTTCACAAATACTGAAAATGTGTTTTACAGTATGTTAAAGATAAGATACTGATCAACTTTATACAAAAAGCAATAAGTGCTTTTGATGTTTTCAGGTGATTTTACTTGTTCAGTGAGAAAAACGTCTGTCTTGGGCTTGAACAAGTGAATTGAAATCTGGCTGAATGTCTGAGGTGGCTCTTCCAAGGACAGCTGAGAGGTGATCATCAGTGATAGAGGATCTGTATCTGGACTTAGTGAACTTTATCACTGAGAATGTCTGTTCACATACGTAAGTATATCCATAGAGGACTAAAATCTTCTGAGCATGCCTCCTCATGTGTGAAAAGTTTTCCTCTGAGTGAAGAGTAAAGCTCAAGCAGTGGGACTGACCTTAAGTGCTCTGCCAGAAGTGTGTCAGACTGTAGGTCAAACATGCACTTACCTCCATGAAGAAATGACTCCCTGTTGTTGTCCCTTTCATTGACTGCATGGCTGCCAGCGCCTCCGTGATTTGCAGTCTGCAGTGATTCCACGTAAGAAGATGAGTAGCTGGGCAATTTAACGTACATCGCAGCTCTCATCCAGAGCCAGGGAAGAGTAGTCAAAGTTTACCCCTCTGTTCTTCAGCTGAAGGTCCAGATTTCCCCCGTTACAGTGATCAAATGCTCCCTTTTTCTCTGGGCATATTAGCACAGCAGAGTCCACCAAACACTCGTTAATAAACTCTCCTTCGTTTACTTTTTCTCTTCATCAGACAAGTTCTTGTATTTCTCCTCCTGTTTGGTCACGTAATGGCGCTTCAGGTTGTAGTCCTTGACCACAGCAACCTGTGGTCCACAAACTAAGCACACGGCTTCACCTTTGACTTCTGTGAAGAAATATTCAGCAGTCCATGTCCTATTGAAAATGCAGCATTTGGAACCAACTTTTCCTTTTTTAACATTGGACATGGACATTTTTAGGGCGCCAGGGGTAGCTGAGCCAGCATCACCTGTCGCTGTTCGCACAACACGTAAATAATAAAAACGTCAGGCTTTTCAAAATAAAAGCAACACAGTTGTATTGCATGCACAGTATACATACTTGTTCATTTATGTTTATGACTGACATACTGCAGGCCGGACAGGGACGTCTAAAGGGCCAGATATGGCCTGCCGGATGTAAGATGTCCAGGTCTGGTTTAACCAGTTTACAATTACAGTTGGTAAGTTTTGCAAATAATGCAACATGGTTAGTTTAGGTTTAGGGCATGACAGGTGATGTTTGGCCTTAAATAAAATGCAAATGTTGGTCTCCTGGGTGTGTGTGTCCCTCCACTCAACCTCGACTACCACCCCTTTTGCCACTTGGGTGCTTTGGATTTTTTATCATCTGAAACTGAGGCTAATTGCTTTACATTAAATCCTTCTGCGTGTGTATGTATAATCCCAAAAAAGTGTATCTCAGATGTATTACAAGGGCCATGACAAAACATTGATTACTGATAAGCTGCACAAGGGGAACGTGTTGGGTCATCACACAAAATATCCAAACCAAGTTCTTGTCAATGTCTATAGAGGAATATCAGAAAGCAACCTGTCTGGAAACATTAAAAACTGACAGTATTCATGCACAGCCCAAGACAGGAAGACTCAGCAGCAGGTCGGTAAAATGAAACAAACATCATTACTGCCTCTCTATGCATCACTGATATCTGTGGGGTACCCAAAAGTAAACTAAAAAATGACACCCACTCCAACCTGAGCCTGTGCAGCCTGCTGCCAAGTTGCAAAAGACAGAAATATCTACCCCCAGACTACAGAGCAGCTTTATTGCTCAGGTTTTAAGACTCATGAATCCATCCTCCACACCTCACTCTAAATAGGTTTTGTTTTTTGAGATGTGATTATTGTTGTATTGTGATTATTCATTCATTATATTTTTATATGTATAACATTTCATGTTACGCAATGACCATTTGACTTCCTGAGTCTTGAGAAAACACAGATAACAGGCATGATAAGAATCTGATGCGGGGCAGTTAGAAAAAAATAATTATGAGAACTCATTGCGAATGTTTCCTTTCTTCAGCTTCTCGTGGACCTTCATTATTGATACTGTTAAGCAGATTCGATATTCAGATTCAGATCAAGACAGATAACAACAAGTTCTGACACATGGCTCCAGTTCTGTATCAACAGCCCTATGCTATAAGAGAGCGAACGCAAAAACGAGCATCATATATTTTACTGATTCCCACAATTGGGAGGGATTTGAAATGAAAATGACCTTTAATGTGTGCTATTTGTAATTGTCATTTAAAATAAAATGCAGATAAAACTTAATGCTGGCAGAGAGCATGTCCTGAGGTTGATAGATACACTGCAAAGAGTAGCACAAAAAGTGATACATTACAGTAAAATGGAGGTGGACTTAAGTGGAGTTTAGGGAGTTGATAGTGAAATAAAGCGAGGTGTGGACAGAGGGAGGTAGGGATGGAAAGCTAAAGAAAGGATTCACCGCAAACCAGAGAGGCTGAATGGGTAATCGGGGAGACATGCCAGTAATTCATAGGATTAGGATAAGGGGGCTTAGCAGGAGTCGTGCAGCGAATTGATTACCTCTATCTGTCATTAACTTTAGTCCTTATACTTGGTGGATTGGGGGTTGCAAGTGCTAGAGTATAACAGGAGCCCCAGGAAGGAGAAATGAGGTTGACGGAGAGAGAGAAAAAAATTAAACAAAAAAAATTAAGTGTGTGCCAGCTCATGCCCTTGACTTTGTAATTGTGCATTTGGTGTTTCTGTAGTCACGATGTTAAGTCACAAGTCACATTAGGCGTTGTGTAAATTCAGTGATTATAATTTTAATTTTATTAGGCCACTAATTTTGTCGTGGGTTAAAAACATACTGTCACCATAAAGAAAGCAGATGTGCCTGCTGCTCTGCCACACCTGCTTTGTAGGCTGGAAAATGGAGCAAGTGAACTCCGCTAGTTCACTGAGTCATTCAGGATGAGTCAAAGCTTCAGTAGGATTATTTATATATGTATTTATTGTCTTTTTTCAGTGAACTGTGAAAGGGATTAAAACACGCACAAAATAGCTCCTCATCTGTTAAATGCAGTTATAGAGCAGACTGTATGTTTTTAATATGTCTATCTATGGAAATCCAACTTTTCTCTATTATTTTATATCATAAAACAAAACTTACCATTCTACTGCTTCATTTGGTAGGTGGCCTCGTACTAGCAGCTCTTCCACTTCCTCCTGGGAATTCACATCTGGTTCTAACATGCATGACTGATGACATGATTCCTCCAATGTTAGAACTTATCACTATGTGGTGTATAGTAGAATAATTTAAAAGTCAGAAGATGAAAGAGCAGGGACACTCTGGCTCACTGGCAGGCAAATTCATAGATATCCACTAGCTAGATGAGGCAAAGGTGTAGAATTGCTGCAGCAGAAGGCACATTCTGCACTGGACAGACCCAACACCACTGTCGCCTTCTTTGACTTCTCCAGCGCCTTCAACACCATCCACCCCAGGCTACTGAGGGAGAAGCTGGAGGACATGCGGTTGGATTCTCCTCTGATTGCATGGATCACAGACTACCTGACGGGCAGACCGCAGTTTGTAAGATTACAGCACTGTGTGTCTGAACGTCTGATCTGCAACATCGGGTCCCCCCAGGGAACTGTGCTGTCCCCCTTCCTCTTCCCCACCTACACATCTGACTTTCAGTACAGCACTGAGTAATGTCATCTGCAGAAATTCTCAGATGACACGGCCATAGTCGGGTATGTGGAGAATGAACGGGAAGATGAGTGCAGGAACCTGGTTGACCGATTTGTGCATTGGTGTGGAGAGAACCACCTGCAGCTGAACATGAAGAAGACGAAGGAGATGGTGATGGACTTCAGGAAGAACAAGCACCCACCCTCTCCTGTCTGCATTAACGGGACGGATGTGGAAATTGTCCAGACTTGCAGGTACCTGGGAGTCCACCTGGACAACAAGCTGGATTGGTCCACCAACACAGAGGTTGTGTATAAGAAGGGCTTGAGCCGGCTCTACTTCCTCAGGAGGCTCAGGTCCTTCAATATATGCAACCGGATGCTCCTGTTTTATCAGTCTGTTGTTGCGAGCGCCATCTTCTTTGCTGTGGTGTGCTGGGGCACAGGCATCAAGGCAAAGGATGCCAACAGACTGAATAAACTGATCAGGAAAGCAGGTTCTGTTGTCGGCTTTCGGTTGGCCACCTTGGAGGATGTAGTAGAGCAGAGGATGCCGACCAAACTGCTGGCCATCATGGACAAAACCTCCCACCCCCTCCATGAGACAGTGAATATTCTGAGGAGCAGCTTTAGCAACAGAATGATCCAACCCCGCTGCTACAAGGAACGATACAGGATGTCGTTCCTCCCCAGTGCAATCACACTTTTCAACACCTCTGTTATTAAACACTAGACACTTTATCTGTTAAAATCATTCACCTCCTCCTACTTGCACTAAACTCTGCATTCTGCACAATATCTGTACATACTTTTAGAATCCTACAACTGCCAATACTGTGTATATTTTGTACTTTTGTTTTTATTTTATTTTATACTTATATGCCTTAAATATAGTGTTATACATCCACTGGACATATAATAGTGTCATATAATGTTATAGTATTATAATGTTAGAATCTTATAGTGTTATATGTCCACTGGTCCTGTACCAGAACAATATTGCTGCTGGGACAAATTAATTTCCCTTCGGGGATTAATAAAATCATCTCTATCTCTATCTATTTCTAGAATTACATTCAAGCCATTTAAGGCCATAAATGGATCTTTTCAAGGGAAAAAAAAAAAAAGTATATGTTTTACAAAATATGAAATATTGTTTAGGGGTTAAATCAATAGCTGGAGGAGGACTTTGATAAATTCAAAGACACACACACAATTATCTTTTGTGTGTGTTTGTGTGTGCGTGTGTTTACACAGGAAGCAATAACAAAATTAAAAATCTTAAGCTAAAATAAAGTTTATTTATCCTGATGCATGGATTTGTAAAAGTGTTTACAAAGTGTTCAAATTGCTGGGTGATATTGGATAGGAACGTGCATCTTTAAGCAGCCAAATACACACAAGTCATAAATCACATTTGTAAATTTTATTTTTCAATTGTTGATCATGTGCTATGCTTGTGTGACCATTTTAGAACTACTTTCATCAGACCTGCAGATGAATTGTGCAAAACACTGTATCACTCAACTGCAGTATTGATAGTCTCTCCCAATAGTGTTCATCAGAGCAAAACACTTACTACCCTTACTGTAACATGTTTCACTTTACTGAATCTGACTGAAGTGTGGTTGAGTCTTCCATAGCCCCATTGACTTCTTGATGAAGGCTCGTAGTGTCCTGGCGATCTTGTAGAGCTCGAAACACTCCAGTATCAATGTGTGTGGCACTGAGTTGCAGGCTTTACATATACATACAGTTGCAAGAAAAAGTACGTGAGTCACTCGGATTTACCTGGATTTCAGCATAAATTGGTCATAAAATGTGTTCTGATCTTCATCTAAGTCACAACAATACACAAATACAGTCTTCTTATCTAATACCACACAAACAATTATACGTTTTCATGTTTTTGTTAAACACAACACGTAAACATTCACAGTGCAGAGTGGAAAAAGTATGTGTACCCTTGGATTTAAGGTCGTTGGCATCAATAACCTCAAACAAACATTTCCCATAGTTGCAGATCAGACCTGCACAACGGTCAGGAGGAATTTTGGACCATTCCTTTTCACGAAACTGTTTCAGTTCAGCAATATTCTTGTGAATATTTAATATGAATTGCTCATGCCACAGCATCTCAATCGGGTTGAGGTCAGGAGTCTGACTGGGCCACTCCAGAAGGCGTATTTTCTTCTGTTTAAGCAATTCTGTTGTTTATTTACTTCTGTGCTTTGGATCTTTGTCCTGTTGCATTACCCATCCTCTGTTGAGCTTCAATTGATGGACAGATGGCCTTAAGTTCTCCTGCAAAATGTCTTGATAAACTTGGGAATTCATTTTTCCATCGATGATAGCAATCTTTCCGGGCCTTGAGGCAGCAAAGCAGCCCCAAACCCTGATGCCCCCTCCAGCATATTTCACAGTTCGGATGAGGTTTTGATGTTGGTGTACTGTGCCTTCTCCACACATAGTGTTGTGTGTTCCTCCCAAAAAACTCAACTTTGGTTACACCTGTCCACAGAATGTTTTGCCAGTAGTGCTTTAGTACATCCAGGTGATCTTTTTCAAACTTCCAGCAATATTCTTTTGTTGGACGGCAGTGGTTTCATCTGTGGTTCCTCCCATGAACTCCATTCTTGTTTAATGTTTTATGTATCGTAATATTGCCAACAGAGATGTTAGCATGTACCAGAGATTTCTGTAAGTCTTTAACTGACACTCTAGGATTCTTCTTCCCCTCTCTGAGCATTCTGTGCTGTGCTCTTGCAGTCATCTTTACAGGATGGCCTCTCCTAGGGAGAGTAGCAACAGTGCTGACGTTTCTCCATTTATCCTCGGTTTGTCTTACCATGGACTGATGAACATCAAGGCTTTTAGAGATACTTATGTAACCCCAAACATATAGTTGTTTGTGTATTAGTTTAATCAGACTGTGTTTTTCTATTGTTTTGACTTAGATGAAAATCAGATCACATTTTAAGACAAATTTATGCAGAAATCCATATAATTCCAAAGGGTTCACATACTTTTTCTTTCTACATGTTTATATACAGTATATACAGCATATAAAGAGATTGGGTTCCAAGCCCCAATAAGAAGCCCAGAGACATTAGCACAAGAGCAGCTGACCTGAGAAGGAAGACAATGGCTAACATGGATACTTGGAACCCCGGGAACGGTTGCCAAGGCTTAGTTGCAGAATTCCTTCAGAAGCTTTGCTATATGATGTAAATGCAGCCCTACAAACTATCCCTACTGTGACCATCACTGAGACCAACAAGCTGATATATGCAACAGCATCAATAATCCTTGGGGTGCTTGGCTAAAAGTTCAATGTGAGCCATAAGGGGCAGTAACCTCCATGGAGAAGACAGTATGAGGCTAAGATCAAGGCAACACAGAGAGAGGTTAGCCAATTGTCAGAGCTGGAGAAGGGCAAGACAACCAAAGTACTAAAGAAGTACAGCAAGCTGTACTGCCAACAGAGGCTCACAGCCCTGGCTGCCCGCCTGAAGAGGTACACAAGAGATGTGGAGGCCTGGAGAATCAACAGGATGTTCACCACTGAACCATCTAAAGTGTACTCTGAGTGGGAGGGTAATAAGATGAGGACGAACCCACCCACGGGTGAGACTGAACTGTCCTGGAAGGTCATATGGGAGAAAGAGGCATCACATAACACCCATGCTCAATGGTTGGAGGACTTGAGAGAGGACCACAGCCACCTCCGAGAACAAGACACAGTAAACATCACAATGGCAGACATCCAAGAAAGAGTCTCAAGGATGAAGAGCTGGACAGCACCAGGCCCTGACATGATCCACAGCTAAAGAAGCTAACTGCACTCCATGCATGCCTGGCAGCTCATATGAACAAGCTGCTGAAAAAGTGGTTGACCCAAGGTCGGAAGGTCCTGATCATGAAGGACCCTCAGAAGGGAATGATTCCATCCAACTACCGGCCAATAACCTGCCTCTGCACAACATGGAAGCTCTTGTCAGGCATCGTTGCAGCCAAGATGAGTAGGCATGTGGCTGAATACATGAGCAGGTCCCAGAAAGGGGGTTGAAAGTGACATAAGAGGAGACAAACACCAGCTACTGGTGGATAGGGCAGTCTCTAGAGACTGTATGACCAGGAAGGCAAACTTGTGCAGTGACTGGATTGACTAAATCGAATCAAAACAAAACAAATCAAAATTTTATTTGTATAGCCCAAAATCACAATTTACACATTATCTCACTGGGCATTAACAAACTGTACAGATGTG
This sequence comes from Mola mola, assembly GCA_001698575.1. Classification (NCBI taxonomy): domain Eukaryota; kingdom Metazoa; phylum Chordata; class Actinopteri; order Tetraodontiformes; family Molidae; genus Mola; species Mola mola. Next base: position 278,683 of record KV751316.1, on the reverse strand, counting down.
ACACCCTCTGCCCTTAGACCTCGAACCAGGTGAGGAAAAACTTAAAAACCCTAAAAAGGGAAAATAAGAAACCCCAGGAAGAACCACAGAGGAGGGATCTTTCTGCCTAGGACGGACAGACATGCAATAGATGTCACTAATAGATGTCACAGAATAATCTTATTAGGGCAGCCTGGAAATAAAGAATTACATTAATCCGGCCTGGAAGTAACAAATGTGTGAACTAGTTTTTCCTCATCTTGTTGAGACAGGATGTGCCATATTTTAGCAATGTTACGGGGTGAAAGATGGTCGACCATGAAATCTGTTTTACAGTGAGTTAAAAGACAGCTCCTGGTCAAAGATAACACCAAGGTTTCTAACAGTGGTTCTAAAGGCCAAGGTAACGCCATCCAGATAAACTATGTTGTTTGATAATGAGTCTCTAATTTGTTTAGGGCCCAGCACAATAACTTCAGTTTTGTCAAGAGTTTAACAATAAAAAAGTTATGAGACATCCAGTTTTTAATGTTTTTAAGACATTTCTGTAGATTAGCTAACTGATGGGTTTCATCTGGCTTCATTGATAAGTATAATTGTGTGTCATCTGCATAGCAATGAAAATGTATGGAGTGCTTTCTAATAATATTACCTAAAGGAAGCATGTATAGAGTGAATAGTATTGGTCCAAGCAAAGAATCTTGTGGGACTCCCTGACTAACTTTGTAATATCCGGATGATTCATCATTAACGTGAACAAAATTATATCTAACAGATATGTGGGACTTCAACCATCTTAAAGCAGATCCTTTAATGTCAGTTTGGTGTTCCATCCTCTGTAGTAGGATGTGATGATCAATGGTGTCAAAAGTCACATTAAGATCTAATAAGACTAGTATAGAGATAAATCCCTCATCAGATGCAGTGAAGAGGTCATTTGTAACTTGTCTCTGTGCTGTTTCTGTGCTGTGATGCTTTCTAAAACCTGACTGGAAGTCTTCAAATAGGCTATTATCCTGAAGAAAGCCACATAGTTGTTTAGCTACTGCTTTCAATATTTGAAAGGATGTGGAGGTTGGATATTGGTCTATAGTTGGCTAGAACTTCTGGGTCCAGGGTAGGTTTTTTTTTTAGGGATGGTTTAATTACAGCTTCTTAAAAGAATGAGGCACATAACCTGATACAAGGGATAGATTGATTATATTGAGTAGTGGAGTGCTAACTAACAGTGAAATGTCTTTGAGCAGCCTAATAGGTATGGGGCATAGTGTACAGGTTGACGATTTAGATGAAGATAATGTTGTTGTTAGTTAATTGGATGGAGGCTTTCCTAACACATATCAGGACTAGTAACGGCCTCTGTATTTCCTTGCTGAACTGGAATCTGTGAGGTGTAGGATATTTTCTCTGATAAGTATAATTTTATTATTGAAGAAGTTCATAAAATCATTACAGGTGAGGGCTCTAGGAATGCATGGTTCAATAGAACGATGGCTCTCAGTCAGCCTTGCTGCAGTGCTGAAAATAATTATGGGCTTATTCTTGTTTTCTTCCATTAACGCTGAATAGTAATCTTTTCTTGCACGGCACTACAAGAAAGCCTACAATTCAATGCCATACACATGGATACTGGAATGCTTGAAGCTCTACAAGATCAACAGGACACTGAAAGCCTTCATCAAGAATTTGATGGGACGGTGGAAGACTACTCTGAAAGCCAGTTCAAGGCCAATTGCCAAAGTTAGCATGAAGTGCGACCAGAAGGCAACATAGCCAATATTCAGGACAGCTACAAATACTTTGGAATCCCCCAGGCAACTGGAAATCATGAAGATGCTGCAAGGAAGTCAGCCACAGCCAAATACATACGTACGTAGAGTAAGGCAGGTCCTGAGAAGTCAGTTGAATGGCCTGTTATCAGATACCCTGCTAGTATAACAATGTGACCAAAGGAGAAGATAGAAGCCACATCTATCAAGACAAGGAAGCTCCTCATTATGCATGGAGGGTTTCACCCCAAATCCAGCACCCTGAGGCTGTACACTAAGAGGAAAGAGGGAGGTGAGGAATAATGAGTGTCAGAGCCACTATCCAAGATTAAACGACAAAGATCCAGGAATACATCAGGAAGATGGCCCCGAATGATGACCTGCTATGCTTCAAGGCAGCAGAAAACCAGTGAGGAGAAGGAAGAAGAGGAGAGACCATCATGGAGGGACAAGCCCCTGCACGGGATGTTTCACTAACAAATAGAGGAAGTGGCTGATACCAAGAAAACATATCAGTGGCTGGAGAAAGCTGGTATCAGGGACAACACAGAGGCACTGATCATGGCATCACAAGAACAGGCCTTGAGCACAAGATCCGTAGAGTCAGGGGTCTACCACACCAGACAGGACCCAAGGTGCAGACTGTGCAAAGATGCCCCAGACACAGTGTAGCACATAACAGCAAGATGGAAGTTTCAGGCAGGTAAGGCATACTTGGAGCATCACAACCAAGTGGCCGGCATATTGTACAGAAACATTTGTGCTGAGTATGGGCTGAAGGTTCAGGATCAAAGTGGACAACACCTCCAAAGGTGATTGCGAACGACCGAGATCCTGTGGGCCTTCCAGATCCAGACCGATAAGATGGTGGTGGCTAATCAACCGGATATTGTGGTGGTCGACAAGCAGGAGAGAAGGCGGTAGTGGTAGATGTCACAATCCCAAGTGATTGCAACATCAGGAAGAAGGAACACGATAAGCTCGAGAAATAACAAGGGCTGAAAGAGGAGCTGGAAAGGATGTGGGGAGTAAAGGCATCAGTGGTGATAGGAGCAATCGGGGCTGTAACCTCCAAGCGGAGAGAGTCGCTTCAACAAATCCAAGGAATAACGTCTGAGATTTTTGTCCAGAAGAGCGCAATCCTAGGAACAGCTAAGACACTGCGCAGGACCCTCAGGCTCCCAGGCCTCTGGTAGAGGACCCGAGCTTGAAAGGAGACACAAGACAACCCACAGAGGGCATTTTTATATATATGGAAAAGGAAATGTCAAGCCTATTGGACACACATTTAAAAGTACTGTGGGCAGTTATTGTCCCCAAAAGTTTTGATGCCGGATTAGTGCCGGCGATTTTAACCCTGTGGCAAAATGCAAGCCTAATATATATCTGTGTATATCTGTGTATATCTGTGTATATCTGTGTATATCATGTGTATATCTCTCAAAGATTAATTTACAAAGTATTTCATCAATTAAGCAAAATTGATGAAAAACAAAACTGTAGCAGGTGTGAAGGAGCTACTGATCATTAAACATCGGTATGTGACACTGCTGCAATGACAATCATATACATAAAATATGTATATAGCCATATTTGAAATTAATTTAAATGTTTCCTGTCTTGTACTGAAATTGTTATTCACCAGTTTCTTTATTTCTTTCAGACTTAATTATCGTAATTTTCTCCTCTCCTGTCAAACTCACTCCATCAAAAGCCTGCAACTTGTTAATGTCAGGGTCTGCTAGTGTCATGTGTCTGTTGTTAGGATCAATCAGTGTTTCTGGTCTTATGTTGAAGTTTTGCTTGTGTCTTATTCCCCATGTCTTGTTAAGTGTTGTCCCTCAGGTGTGTTTCATTATTCCTTCTCCCTAATGTGTCCCACCTGTGTCCAATTGTCGACCTCTCCTTCGTGTATTTAAGCCCCGTGTTCCCATCCTCCTGGGCCAGATTGTCTCGTCTACCTAGCGAGCATTCCAGCGTCTATTCCTTGTAAGTCTCCTTGTGTCTGATCTGTATTCCGTGTTCCGATTACCGAGTTTGCTTTATCCTTATCTGTACCTTTGCATAATTTGAATTCCTGGTTTGACCTTTATTATTAAAATGACTACCGATTCAGAAAGCTCCATGTGTGTCTCTGCATTATTGGATCCCCCAGATCTGGTACCTGATAGTTAAAAAAAAAAAAAAGTGCTGTTAGAGTGCAGTTCCTGGAAATCTAAAGACATTGCGGCAGTCCTAAACTTCTGACATCTGGTGCTCATATACATGCCAGAGTCAATATGCAATTATCAAACCGATTTACAAAGCTCTGCTTGGGATAGCATTGCTGTTCAGCTCTCATTAAACCCTATGCTCCACATTTCCATCCTGAGGTTCTCTCCCATTTCAGAGATTTTCCTTTACATGGAGCTTATCTTGTGAAAAGTCTCCATCTTCATTACACAGCTGCTTTATCATTATTCATTCTTGGTTAGTGGTCTACATTTGAACATTTTCTCTCTAATCTGGAGATTTCATATATCCACCAATAGATCACCGCTTGTCTCATGTTTGTCTTTTCACATTTAAAACAAGAACGGCAATTTTCAGAGCCATTGTTTGGTTTGTCCCTTATCTATTATAGAAACACGAAAATGGGGGAAACATGTCTGTGATCAATTAGTACCAGCTGTCTGATCCCATGTTGTACACATGTGCAAAATAATTTCACTGCAAATGCGGCAAATTTTTTTGTATAATTCTAAAACCTGAGAAGCTGCTGCAGAACACTAGAAGCAAATGCACTTTTCTTTGTATGATCTGTGCTACAATTATAATGAGAGAGAGCAAATTTGAGTCACCCTTAATCTGTTAATCTGCATTTAATTAAGAAAATATACATTTGACTCTGTGTTGATTCTTTTAGTTCAAAATAACATTTTCTGATGAATGTGATTATTTCTGGACTTCAGCAGCCCCAGAAAGTTTTCCCTTTATTCCCCTCTTATGAGTGTCCCTGTGATATTAACGGCTCATTATAAGATGTACGAGAACACATGAATGTAAACACAATGATTCTTGGTATGAGGTGTTTATAAATGATCAAATGATAATTAAGCTATTTTTTTTCTCTGGAAATCCTGCACATTTGACAGTAGCAAAGAATTTGCTGGGGTTTTTTTACACATCCAACAGTCCCAGATCATCATTTATGGTCCTGTTTTTGCCCACCTGGTGGATCATTTCTTCTTTTAGCTCTGAGTTTGTCTCTACCAACTCCTAGGGGAAAGATCTTCTCCACATTTTTAACAGGTATAGTCAGTGACTTTGATTGTGGTCAGTTGCTTGTTTTTTAGGGTGTTTTGACTGAATGTAATGAGGCTTTGAGAGCTGGGAGAGTGAAACAAAAATGCAAACAGCAATGCAGCTTTGTAAATCACCGGGGAGCTGTGATCTAGCGCATTGTCAAATTTTTTGCTCTTGTCATTTCATGCAGATATTACTAAATATATGGGTAATAGCCGTTTTAAATATATTTGACAGTAATTTGTGTGGACATTTTTTTTTTTTTTTAATAAATTTATTCTAAGACCTTGCATCTATGAGATGTAAATGCCTTGAGCAAAGCTTGAAGTCCTACAGCAGTGTCATCCAGGTTTTTAAGGTTCACACGAGTCTGTCACTCAACCTCCTTTCTCTTGTTTTTCATTCAGTCTCAAATTGTCTCAAATACTTGAGCTGTCAGGTGGGAGACTGATACCAATCAATCTCCAGGAAGCCAGGGTGCTTTAGGGACAGGTTGGTTCCCAGAGAGATTTCCCTGGAATGCTTATCCACAGCATCTTGTCTGGGTCCAAATGGATGCTAAAAACAAAAAGCAAAAAGCCATGTAATAAAAAAACTAAATTTAAAGTTAAAAAAAAGCTATCTAGGCTTGTCAGGAATGGGATGCAAACTCTGAATTTAGCATTTGACAGTGTGACAACCTCTGATAGAATCTTGTCATTAGCTTTTAAACTCACAACTTTGACAAATCCAGTAAACCCAAAACTCTAAGTGAGCAGGAACAGAAAGATCAATATAATTTCAACAGTAATTTCAGTGACAAATGTTTTGATTTACATACACTGCTTATTATCTGATACGTATACAATCCAGGTTTATCAGACATACATATGAATTAATATGTATATTTATTTGTCATTACAGTTCTCAGTGATTAATGCCATCACTTAGAGCCATATTCACCTCATGACTTTAGCATGTGTGGTGATTACAAAATATTAAGAAATAAGAAAGGGAATACTTTGTATCCTCACTGATATACCAGGATGATAATAACAATAAATCCTGGAGGCATGCACCTGCTGTGCATGTTGGTGTTTATGTATACATTTAAGGACTTGGATAGTTAAATTTAAAAAAGAAATGTGTTTGTGTATAAAGAAGTCATGGTGGTTGCCCTATAAGAATAGTCCATGGTAAAGCCACCATACAGATTCAGTCCATAACTTAATGATTGCATTCTAGAGGGCTGATTAGTCATGTTACCTTTGAATCAATAAGGCTTCTTTTTTTTTTTTTGTCACTCGGTTTGGTTTATTTTTACAGGCATACACAAACACATGAAAACAAACAAGACATGCACATACATGTTGCTGAGTTTTTGCTTGTTTTGTTTTTTTATTAAAAGGCTTTATCAATGCAGATATTGTCATCTTACTTCACATACTGATGCTTTCAGTTCAGCTACGAACCTGTGTGAAATGCATTGCTGAGCCATCCAACATAAAGGAATGAGGTGACAAAATGTGTTTGCAGTATGCCTCAGAGAAACAAAAAAGCCAGTTGTTCATTGGGTGCAGAATTATATGAGCAGGCATAGAGATAACTACAGGTTTAAAAAAATGTGACAAGTGCAGAATGCTGTAAATCAGTGAAATGAGTGAAAATCTTGATCAAATTTTTGAGCCAGTAATGATAATCAGATTATTTACATGTTGATTTGACAAATTGTTCAGCTTTAGATGAAAATGCATATTATGTAACCCCAACAACAACTCAAAATCTCTTAATCACGGTCATCTCAAAATGTTTCTTTCTTTAAATGCATTCAATTAGACTAATGCAAGTATTGTATCAGTGTTTTAAATAGGCTCAAGTCTGCAAGCAGCTTACTTTATATATACAAAATGACCAAGGGCCAGTGGGTCATCAGCAGCTCCATGTTGCAGATTTCTCCTAAACATGACAGTATAATGTAAGTTGTACTTACTGTACTATACATTTTATAACACACCTTGTCTAAATGATTATCTTATTAATATGCATAATCGGCATTGATGCTGAATAATTAAGCACTAATATCTTACAAATAAATGACTGTGGAATCTTTAAAACAAATGTTTGACTTTATAGTAACTGCAATCAGTTTTTTCCACTAACTAGCTAGACTTGGTAAGACTTCATAATCTAATTTCCTTTGCCAGAGTGTCATTATAATATTAGATGTTGCTGTTTCTTCACTGTAAATACGTATGTTAGCCAACTGCCATTTGTGCTCACTCGCACATAATCATGCAGAGGTAACTGCTCTGAGAGGTCAGAAAATAAAACATTCACTACATCCCCAACCTCCCTTTCCCATCAAATCAGGTGTAGGTGTTTACAATATCATTG
>KV751316.1:253922-271266 GCA_001698575.1 Mola mola | reverse complement strand
CGAAGGTTTTATTTAGAAATAATTTGTTGTCCGTGCTTTGGCTTCAAATATTTTTGGTCAACAAAATTAACTCCTTGGAAGTGAAAGTAAACTGACAGCAATAAAAGATTTCCCAGAAGGGGAGCGTATTGAGGAAGAAAAAAAAACACAGCACAGGAAAAAGGCAGTGAACCTTGTGGAACGTCTTGCAAAACAGAAGCAACCAGGCTTTACAGAAGGCTCCAAACTGAAAACTGGAAATTTTTCCTGGTCTTTAAGATATTCCAAAACATCACAAAAAAACGCTACTCCAGAATTATTCATACTGGCAGAAGGTGAAACAACCTAAAAGGTGAAGTGAGGCTAGCACTGGTCATTGGCCATTGCACAACTTAGAAAGTGAAAGGAACTGAGCCTGTGTTGTCAGTTTTGAAGAAAACCTAATTAAAACACATACTTTAGACTGCTTTCTTTGTTTTTAATATTAAAACATTATTAACCCACAACAGGGAAATAGTTATATTTTTTATGCAATCTTTGTTGGAAAATGTATAATGCAAAACTCTAAGTAATTAGAGCCACTTGTCATTTGAATGAGTAAACTGTTTTGCTTATGTTGTTATTAGATACAAATTATCATAATCTTACTCCTCCAAAGCTCTTTGCATTCTTTTGCACTCCCTCAATCTATAAGTATTTCCTTCTATGTCTATATATATCTCCAATAACAAAGGAAATGTCGAGGTGCAATCATGTACCATCAACTAATAACAGCAGAGTTCAGACAAACACACACAAATTCATCCAAACACTGTCTGTTGATAGAATAGATGTAGCTATTTTTTGCTGTCTTACAAACAAAGCTAGCAATAGTATTGTCCTATTAAAGGTCCATGTGATATTGATCTTTATACAGAGGGAAACTGCAGTATAAAGGAAAAAAAAGAGAAGAGATGGGGCAGAGAAATCCAATCCCAAGAATTAAAGCACAGTAAGAAGTGGGTAAAGTAAAAGGGCAAGCAAAACACAACATTTTCAACATTTTCACTCCTTGCTCCTCCAAGCATTTATTATAGTTGGGCCATTGTCGCAAAGACAACCACATTTCCTAGTGCTAGTACTCTCATCAGTGCCAAGACACAGTTGGCATATAACCCTGGAAAGCACTTGTTCAGCTTCTGTCCCATTGAGTGAAGCAATGGCCAAATTTTCAGCCTGGTTCCACCGACTCACCAATTTGGCCTGCAAGTCTGCCAAGCAATACGGAACAAGTTGCAGCCAAATTAACCCACTTTTCTTTCCTCTCAACTGTAGAGAGGCATCGTATAGCCATAACATCCCTCCCTCCGCTCCCTTGTGTCTTATTTTAGGCTTGTCCATTGTCTCAAACATGTCCGTCGTCAGGTCTGAAATTTTCTGTTATTCTGGTCACTGCTTCTCAGCATTTTCCTCTATTGTCAACCATTTCCTGCAATTAACTTACATTGGATCTAATGACTTGAAACTTAAACAGTTACAGACACTCGAAAATGATTTAGAAATGCCCAGAGACACCATACTAAATACAAAAAAAAAATGTTTTGTGTGCTTTCTGTAGAATACTGTTGTCCATTAGAAATTAATTTTGTGGATCATTTACTTGAGTAGCCCAACTTGGTCAAATTCACACTAGCACCTGGTCAATAAAAATATCATTACACCACATTACTGTTCATCATTACAACTTACTCCTCCCTCTTCAGTCAAGCATTGCTATCCAGAACTTGTAATTCCATTAGCAACCTCATGTAACCCCTGGACGTAAGGCCTAGACCCCATTTATACCATTAGTTGTTGTTTTTCCCTGTTACATTGACTGGAACTGAGTAAGGTAAAATAAAATTATCTGATGACCAATTTGGAATAATCTCCGTAAGGCCTTAAATTTGCTGATTTGATAAAAAAAAAACATATATCTTCAAAAGTAACTTTTTATTCAGGAGTATAAAGCTGAAATTGAACTCTCAGAAACTTTTTTTCTGTTAGACTATCTCACAAAATCTAAATTAGACACCTGGAGTGTAAATATATGGTTAGGGCAATTATCTGTGTCAAGTTTAATAAGGCTGGAAGACTTGGTTCACAGAAATCATGGAGCTTAGCATCTATCCACAGTTGATGTTATTTGGACTATCCACAGGTATCTTTCTGAAGTCCCACCATCCTTTTTGTTTCAGCAGAACACTGCAAAATAAATATTATATAATAAAACCTTTTCCCTTTGGTTATTAGATACCCTTCGAGGGATTAACTGTTCTGTAATTTTATATTTTTGCTATTGCATTAATTATTTTTACTCTGTTACACTTCAACCTCAAAACCTTATTGGAAATGAATGTTATATGAATAGTAAATAGATAGTTCATATTGATATGGGTGGGCTTTCAATGGACCACAACCGTGAAAACAGTGAGATAGAATATATGTAGGCAGGGAACGCACACATAATGTATCAAATGCAATGGTCTATAAAAAGTCACTCTTGCAATTTAGCTGTCAGTAGCCTGTTAGTAACGGTAACTAATGTGTGTCTGAAGGTGTTGGTCTAATGTTTAACATATACATCATGCATAGATTATCTGTTCATTAAAGTGACTGAGTTTCTGGCAGGGACCCCAGAGGAGCAGCTCCTGCATACTTTGTCACTATATTCATAGTATGTTGGCATGTAAACAGAGCTATCGGTCGCGTCGCTATCCCATAAATGTCGCATGTAATCAGTGAGAATAATTAGAAATTAATGGGAACATTTCAGTCTCTTCTCCTCTCTGAACTATTGTGTGTGTGCAGAGAGAGAGAGAGAGAGAGAGAGAGAGAGAGAGAGAACACACCAAGGGCATTTGTTCTTATAAAAATTATTTCAGAGCAGCAATTAACCAGTCTGGCCACACTATCATCATTCTAAACCAATCAAACACCCGTAATTCAAGTCCAATAAAATAATCTTTATTCGTGGTTACACAAGAGGGAGTTATTAAGCAGGGTTGGAAATAATTACCAAGGATTTTGGGTAATTATGGCCAGGATATAGTCCAAGCTTCCAGCTTTATTAAAGACCGAATCAATAACATTTTTGATATGAATTTGTTCACTTAAACTATTTATCTTTGACTAAAAGTTTACATTTTTCATTTTTTTTACACTGATCATATCAGAGGGCCAGTATAGTAGGCCCCGTTTACTTCTGTTTTTATAACCCTTACTATTTATTGTGATGTGATTTGAATTACTTTGTTCCTCCGAATTATAGATTTTAACAGCCAGTATTCTAAAGTACAAACAGTTGAAAAATATACATGCATGCAGGTCAAACGATTAAAGGGATGCATGTGCCACTGCCATGTTATTGTGGAGAGCTGAAATTGACTAAATATTTTGGTTGAAGAGTGTTCTTATTCTTGACTTTGGTACTCTTTTCACAATACTAGTAATGTAATTTATGCCTAATGTGTTTGTTTTGAGTCAAGATAAATTGTCTCTAAGATGTTGATTCACTACGCTGTGAATTAATGTTTCTTGATTGCTGCCTCCGCTAGTTACCCATCTATCATATGGAATTTTTAATTTCTTATTAAGAACTTTTGGGACAGGACAGAAAACTTTTATATAAAGGGCAAATAATACTAATTTTAAGTTGTCTGAATGGTAAACTATAAGGGTCTGATTACTGGACAAAGAGATAAGATAGCATTCAAAATAAAATAGCGTGAATCCATTTTGTGTGTCTTGTTTTTTAAAAAATTAAATAAAAAGCTGTAAATCACTCTGTGTGACTTGTGGGTCAAAGGCAGCCCCTAGAAACCTTTTGTGGACTTGGAATAAAATACATGCATTATATTTTAATCCTCCATTATCCATTTCAGTAGTTACATTTCAAGCAGCTTGCATTTATCAAACTAGATAGCTGCGGTGTCAAAATGAAGCCCGCCAACAAGCCTTTATTTTGACAACCTTTGAAAAGCTACTGCCGTGTAAAGCGTAACTGGAATTACAATCTGTCTTTAACGCTAGTGCTGTTTAGCTAAAGTTAGCAATATCAGGGAGCAGGGAACAGCTTGCCATTATAATGGGCAAGGGAAATGTAAAGTCAACATGGGGGAAAAAAAATGATAATAACAATAAGTAGTATATCTCAATGGTGGTATTGGTTGGCTCGCTACTGTCTATAAGCCAGAGCACCGTGATTTTCTCTGTTCCTTGGCTCTAACATTCTGCTTACCTCTTTGATCTTCATCATGGTGCCGCCTAGCATAACAACTGACACTGACTGTTTATTAGCTGTGAAGCTTACTATAGCTTGCGGAAACAGAATCGAAATTAGAAACACCCACCAGACAACATGTCCATTTGGCCATTAAAGCCCCTGATTCACGCAGGCACTGACCCTGTTTTACCATGAAGAGATGGCTAGAATGCCAAGCTAGCTAGTGACCAGGAGGGGCCTTGTGTGAACGTCAAATGGAAGGCTAATGGCTTCACCTGTAGAAGACGTGTTTGGGCAGGATTATGAAAAGTATGAAGAGGATACCTCTGAGCTTCTGGGAAAGACAAGAATAGGGAGATTTGTGAGGCAAGGAAGAGGAAGGATAAGGCTCTTTTGCTTTGTTTTACTCCTCCGTGTGTGCTCTTTGGTTTAATTCAACTATCAAAGTGCAATTTTAACCAATTCTGATTTAAATGGTGTTCAGTGCTGGAGTTATTTGACAGAGGCGATTCCATCAGTGTTATTTACGCTGGGGAGGGCAGCACATGGGCAATATTTTCCTTTTTATCCTTAGAAACCTAGTTGGATTACTACAATTGGCTTTATTTAGCACTTTACTTAAAAATACTGACTTTAATTCTATTATATTTTCTGGCAGTTGAGTCTAAGTTTTGAAAAAAAATGTTTTTGCGTACAATTTCATTTGCAAAGGATGTTACTGTAAATTAAAGGCTTCTACCCTGTGCAGTGGACAGTAGGAGAGACATAAAGCTTTAACCTGAAATTACATGAGAAAAGTTGCAAATGGCATTAAATACCATGCAAAAATGTGTGTTGTGATTGCATAAAAATATGAAGAGAGTGGTGTTATTTTTAGGCTTTTTGGTGATACCAGGCTCTTAAAACTTTGAGATCCCCTGATGTAATGTCACCTGAGGCCAGGTTTAAAAAAAGTTAGCTTGTAGTTGAAAGTTAATATTTGTTAATATATTGAGCCAGGACATGAGAAACACTCATAATTATAAAAGACATACTGAAAGCTCATTCTTTTGATGCTGCAGCATTAAGGCATCACACTGAGTACATGACAATGCTCCTCTCACAGTAACTATCATCATGATTTTGAGAATGCACTGATCAGTGGTAATGAGGCTTATGTAGGAGCCCCTTATATTAGCTGATAACATTTTTTATGTTAAAAAGACTGTTTTTAGCTCCACCTCGTGATGTTTTTTCTTAAATTACATGTTCTCATGTAAAGAAGAGCTGCCTAAATATTTCACCTGGCTTTTATCGGTCTCCTTGTCCATGTTATCTATACCACCACATTTTCCCTTCCTCTAATTCTGACTTTCCACCTCTCTCTCTCTCTCTTCGTCTTTGCTTTTTTTCCCCGATTCACCCATGTATTCAGTCATAAACCCAACACCCTGATAACTGCAGTGGCTAAAATTAATGTGCCACATTTCAAATTTTCTACAGTCCTTTAATCCAGCATCTGCCCCTCTCCATCCCTGCCTTCTCGCTTTTCAGTATGCTGCTCTCTTGCTCCTTCGCCCTCGCTTTCTGGAAGGTGAGCCATTCTAAAACTAGCAAAGTGATTCCATTCTGCAGGCTAGTTATTAAATTTGTTTGCAAATCTCAGCCCCTCTCACCAGCCAAAACCCCTCCCTCCCTCCCCTCCTGGCCCTTCGCCACAGCCCCAACTGTCATCAACATTCGAAAGCATAAAACCTACAACTGCAAGGAGAAATAGAATGAGGCAGGCCAATGGAGAGACAAAACAAGTACAAGCATAGAGGAAAATAATAAAAAATTTCAATAAAAACAAATAAATAAATAAAAAATAAAAAAGAGGCCTTAACTACATTGTAAAACATGGAGAACTCTTTCATTACCTTTGCTTCAGCAATTTGTCACTGAGCTCCAGGTCTGTGTTGGGTGACGTAAATGAAATGCAGTAGATGGGGAAAGAGAGTTAATTGGTGAAAGCCAGGCATAACACTAATAAAGACAGCTGGCTGAGGCCATCATATCTTTCGTCTAACAGCTACGCCATTAGACTGATATTTTCGGTAAGAATAGAGTGGCAAGCAAAGTAGTGCAGGTTTTCAGAGGTACTCACAAACAGAAGGACTTCAATACCACCCACATTCTGCAAATTTTAACTTGAATATTTTTATTTTGCATGGGTCCATGAATGTATGTGTTGGGGACATCACATGCAATGTTATGCCTTTGACTGCATGTCTGCTCAAGCATGTATCCAGGAGTTATACATGGAGGGTAAAAATTTTTCCACCTCGCTGTTACTGGAAACCCTTATTATTATTAATGCATATTATCATTTTTTTGATGTTGCATTTTGCTGATGTCACCATTAAGGGAGCTCATTTTAACTCCTTTGCATCCTGTTAGGTACTTTATATATATATATGTTTGCGGTGTCTCTGTCGTGTGAGATCATGAAATCATGAAGTCAGCATCTGGGTCCAATCTTCTTGCTGTATAAATTAACTGGTTTACAGGATGGTATACAAAACATACCAACCAGGGTGTGTCACAAAGCCTGTCCATGGTTCCCTACAAGTAGTAGCAATCAAACAGTCAACATGGAAACATTTAAAGCGCCTGCATGCTTTCCACTTGCAGCTGTTCTACCCAGCTTGCCACATACCTCACTTTAGCTTTTGTTACATTAGTCAGTTGATCAATAAACTAGTAAATAACTTATTTTACCAGTAACACTAATTTTTTATGTTGAATCCCTCTACAATGAGCAATGTCGTAACAGTGCCTTGTTAGTCTGTTTAAGAATCTAATTTTCTGTTAACATGTCTCGAAATTGATCCGATTTAACTTTAACTTAACTTTAACTTAGATTGCAAAGAGTCCCGACAGTCATTGGCTGGGCCAAAGTGCCATCTTAAAGGATACAAATGTCCATTACTGAGTAGATGAGTAGGTGGGTGCTGAGGTTGCAGGATGAACCAGCCCAGTGCTGGTGTTTCCCCACTGGTAATGAATTGCCCTATTGAGTCATTGGAGGGCTATGTTTCAATAGTACTGTTTTCTCTTATCTCTTTAGTGTGTATTTACAGGGATTTCACCTCATTGGTTGAAGTTCATTCTAAATTGACTGCACTCAAGTCAAATACAAGAAGTAAATGATCTGCTGTTGTAAGATACTTTTTTAACACTAAAGACTTTTGAATTTGACCACACCATCGTCTCTAGTCAGACAATTATTCAGTGATTATTCTGTTCATGCACTGTACTGAACACAAAAGATCCTCAGATCCTCAGATCCTTCTGTATACTTGTGTCGGTAAGGAAATGCTTCATCAGACTTACTATGCTTTAGCTGACAACATAAACTAACCTTGTAGTTAGTTTAGAGTGGTTCAGGACAGAACAGAAGAACATATATTTTTAAAAAACTTGAGAGCTTATGTGATGTCTGCACTGCCATATATGGATGTGTGTGTGTGTGTGTGTGTGTCTGTGTGTGTGTGTAGTGGACAGATTACTGACATTATTATAGTTCATTATTATTGTTAATATAATAATATAACTATAAAATCATTATAATAGTTAAGAACCATAGCACTTACATTAGTTTCTCATTGTTTGAAGCTAACACAGCATATTAATTCGATACCACAGTTTGATTAATTGGTATACTCCAAAGGGAAATTGTAGTGTTGCAGAGGGAGTTTTAAAAGATCCCAACACGCACTTAGACGCACATCCCTTGCACAAGCAGACGGGTACAAAAAAAACAACAACACAATGTTAAATGTTTAAATATATTATTTATCTATTTATTACATATTTTAAAAAGTGATTACAATTTTTTGTAAATAAATGTAATTTTAGGTCAAATGCAAAGGTTGTGTATTGGTTGCAGTTGTATTGTGAGTTCAAGAGGAGTTTCCTCTGCCAGAACAGAAAACAGTCCCTAAAAAGAGTAATTATGTTTACATGTTAAGGGAAATGGGTATTGCAACAGTGATACTGATCTCTCAGCAAACTGACTTGACTGATTTTTTTCTCTTTACTCCAAAGCCTCATGGCACTAAGCCACATGGGATGAGCCATGACCTCTAAAATGACAGCATTCCAAGGGCAATTTTTAAGTACAACAGATTGCTCATCTGAGTCCGGGTCTAACCGAGATGCAAATATGCTACGGCTGAATCTCTCCTATGTCTCCTTTAACATTAATCATCTGGATATACAAATAACATGGATGGCCGGTGCGCAAGGTCGTTGAGTCATAGATCCACAAATCGCAATCTCAGGACAAAAAAATACACATGCTTCCAGTCCCTTTCCTGAAATTTTTAATGTTGAACAAAATATATATATATCCCATGTGCCCCTATTGAGAAATAACAGATACTAAATGGGAGTAAAAACTATGATCATTGCCTTTGTTTGTTTTGGTTTTAACAGATAATTACTGAATTCTATATAAATACATTACTTACTCGTGTCTGATTTTCGTTAGGGACTACAGTATTATTGTTCATTCCCATACAATATAATCATTTGTCTGGTGAAAACATTAGTCTTTATTTGTGCATGTATATCCAATTCAGTACAAAGCACAGTCTTGGTTATGTTCATGACTGACGTTTTCATCGTAAACATTAATAAAGAACTCACAATTTTTGCCACTGTTATTTAAGTTTTTTTTGTTTTTTTTATATGTATATTTCAAATGAAACATGCAATTTGAAACAAAGGAACAATTTAAAATTTAAAATGCCTCTTTAAAGCATTTAAAAGGATCTGTGTATTTTTTGTTTTTAGTATTTTTATTATTGTAAGTGTGAGCCACAGGTATGTCACTTTCCAACCGCACTGACAGCCCGGCCACAATGAGAGGAAATTGACAAAAAAGCAAAGAGGGGAGCGCGGGAGGGAAGGGGCCGGGGGATGAGACATATCAGAGAGGTGTGCCAAACCACTTGTCTTGCCTCAAATCAAAAGTGGAGTGGTGGAGTGGCTTTCCTATCTGGCTGTTAGAGGTAAGATATAAGCATGGCTTGGTACTCTGACAGGATAATTCACCAGACTGCCAACAAATGCACTTGCACAAAAACACATACACACAACATCACGAAGGCACACAATGACATTTAGGGGCATGGACAAACACAAGCACAACTACAGTACCATGACGCATTCGGAGGTAGGTCCAAAGAAAAACACACAAGACCGCAGTCTCAGACAGCAGACAAGATAATTCTCATAGCAAGGTCACAGTGAGGATAGATGTTCAAAGCCATTCTCCCATTGTGTGAACTGTGTGCACACTTTTCACTACTTAAATGAACCGTATTAAGGCAGCTTTCAGTGTGTGTACCTGCAGTGTGTTCAGGGTTACTCATGCATCACGACACATGAGTGCAAGAGCAGGGCAAGAAGCATAGAGGCCCAGATGTACTCACTCACTCAACAGAAACACCCTGGGTGAGTTTTTATTTGGATTTCACCTGGCGTTGAAAAGAGGACAAACTCTGCTGAGTATGAGAACAAAGGAGTGGAGGGATGCCTCTCGCCATAACTTTATGCCTAAGCATGCCCACTCCACAATTTTTGGATGACTCTTCCACTATCTTCAACTACAAACCTTCAGTGCAGTTTCGTAAGGTCTAAAGAAAAAAACATATTATAATGTGCACATGCTCATTTACAGGTAAAAATGTCTGCTTTTGATGTCTACTAGAATCAGTTTGAATAAAGCCTAGAGGGCTTAATTTTCCTGACAAAAATGCGTGTCTGACAGCAAGATATAATGGTGAAAATATTCTAAATGTAGTGTGCAATAGAACTGATATTGATTTTACAGAGGGAGCACTAAGTAGCCCCTTCTGTCAAGCAAAAGAAGAGTGTGTACAACAGACTGTGAAAACAGTGCCGTAACAGACTTCTGACCTGACAATGAGTTGAAGGAGTGTACCGGTTTCAGAATGAATGCAGCATGAATTTTGAATGTGCAGTCTGAATGCATCCATGTCTGCTTAATTCTATATTTCAGCATATACAAGTATATTCATGAATGAAATGACTTCAGGGTCGTTTTTTTTTCTATATGCCTTCAGTCTTCTATATAATTCATTAGTATTTGTGTGATGACTGCGTGTTTTCTTTTGCTAAGCCATTAACTTTGATTCCCTCCATCTCTGTGGCCCAAAAGCAGCAGCCCTGCAATTATTGATGAGGCTGACTTATCAATAATTCAGCCATACATCTGATTAGCCAATAGGGTTGATGATGGAGCTTTGCACTGTATCCTCACGCATCAGTCCTCCTCTTGGCCCAGGGCTGTTGTTATCTCTCACTCCCATGTCTTTCTGCCTTTTCTGTCTTTGTCTCTGTCATTCTGCTGCATTTTTTTCTGTCAGCTTGTTTTTTTTTTTTGTTTTTTTTTTATCATTTCATTGCTTTACCTTTCCTTTGCTTATTTATTCACCTCTTTCTCTTTCTCCTACCTATCCAAACACTCTACCTTGCTTCTTCACTGCAATATTTGCAAGTCACTTATATATGTGTAGCCACTTTGTCCTGAGCGTCCCACTGACATCAACAGGTGGCAAATGTGTGGCTGGAAGATGAGTTGGAACAGCCTGTAATGTTTGTGTGGGAGTAGAGTCTGGTGGTTTTAAAGAGCTGGGAAAGTGAGACTGAATCAGTGGGTATTCAGATGGAACAGGGAGCCTTTTCCAGGACAAAGGGATCGATACCAACGCTGAGCACAAGAAGTGGGTACAAATTTTTGCATGGGTGAACCCACACCACTCCTCTTTTCAGTCCCTGCTTTTGTGTGTGTTTTTGAGGTTGTGTGAGTGTGCTTGTCTGTGTTTGCTGTGTGCAGCGCCAACTCAGAAGAAGCTACAGCAAAGAGCCAAAGTGTTAATTACTTATCGATCCAATTTGGCAGATGACTCCCTGAAAATGTGGAGGGTAGTACACAGCTCGGAATGAGAGCAGAGATACAATCTACCGTTCGTTCAACAGTCCACTGGACTTCCATTTCTGCCTCTCTAAATGTTTACCACTAGCTTCTGCCCTCTGATCCATGCCTGGCTGCACTTCTTATCACTTTCCAGATACTGACTCCTCTTTTCTCTCTGTTTTACTCGCTTCCCGCATTCCCTGTTTTCATTCTATCGTTCACATCTAATCTATTTCCACTCATCCTCACATTTTCTTTCTGCTTGGCATTTCCAGTTCTTCTCAAAATCTTCAGCACCTCTATCAGTTTGCAGTAGCTTTTTTTTTATTGTATTTTGAATGAAATGGGATCTAAGCGATTACTAAACATGACCTTCTCCCTGATATTTTGCCAACACTGTCTTTCAATCTATATTTTTAGTCTTTTATTTTTCACTTGATCTGCAAAATCACACTGACTGACAGTTTCCCCTGCAAGTGTGCCACATCGTCTAATTTGACTCTCCCAGTTATATTCCAGTGATGTCATTTCTTCTTAATCATTCCTCCTCTCCCATTGTTCATGTTGAAAACACTGCAGGGTGGATTCAAACGAGGACTCATGATTCTGAGCACGTCTCCAGAATGGGCCTCCCTGCTCTGGTTTTCCGGCCGGGGCAACGCTGATTTAAACATGCTCTTCCATTTTGCATGAAGTATTAGATGGCCCTGCTCTACCATCCTTAATGATGAATCTCATGACCCCTTACATTACACCTCATGCTTTAAGATCTCATCAGGTGAGCCTATCCCAAGAACTTTCTGATGAAGCAGAGCCAAGTTCTGCACTGACATATTGTTTATTTAGTGGAATTAGCTATGAACGGCTCTTAGAGAAACAGATTATGTGGGGATTTTTTTAAGATGCATGACCTTCAGACACTCTAGCTCCTGGAAAGAAAGTGGAGAGCAAAGTGATACAATGAATTTAAATTGACTTTAATAATAATACTTTTGGTTTAAATTCCATTGGTTTATCAATAACATGGTTTGTATTCTGAAACCACAATTCATTTTAAGCAATGTGCCTCAGAGAGTAGAAAGAACAGCATTATTCCTGAACTACTGTATATTTGTGATAATTAAATGTTAAAAAAATCATTTTGTATTTTTTGACTGCACTTGGCCATGCTTTTAATGTGTGGCTTTTGCAAGTTGCACTTTACTGCACTTGACTAGTCAATAATAGTTATTGACGTTTTGTTATAGCCCCTTGTGGCACAGCCACAGGTCGAGCCTTTGTTGTTAGAGAGAAAACACCAGGATTTAACATAGAGGTAATTTAGAGCTGTTTCTCTTAGTTTCAGACGTCAGCTTATGTCACGCAACATTAATTCCAAAGCACAAAGGTACCAAGAAGGGTGTAGTTGATATGTCTAAATAGCACACAAAACTTCTCCGGAGATTTCCTAACCATGTTGTTTTTGTGCCTAAACTTTAACTAATGTGAAATAGACCTTGTGCTTCCAGAAATGGGAAGGCTTAGATCTCTGCCACAGGCTATTTAAGGGGCTGTTGTTGTGATTAAGGGAATGTTTAGTTTGGCCAGAAATGAGGTGAGTTGAGAATGAGCTGGAATGCCTTATGCCTTATGGACACGCTTGCTTGGCATTAGAAATGTTGGACAAGAATACTTTCAGACGGAGGCAGCTTTGTTGCTTATCAGAACCTGTAACAAATTTTGAATATACATACATACATGCATACATACATATACAGCTCTGTGAAAAGGCATTTGTCCCTTTCCTGATTCCTATTTTTGATATTTTTATGCATATTTGTCACACTTAAAATATTTCAGATCATCAAACAAAGAAGATAACAAGAGTAAATACAAAATGCAGTTTTTAAATGATGATTTCATTTCTTAAGGGAAAAAAGCTATCAAAAATCAACACATCATGCAACAATCTAAAAAATTTCAGAAAAGATGAGAAACATTTGCACGGTTTCCTGCCAACAATCCCATCGAGGCTCTGTCTGTTCTCCGACCCCCTAAATTGATTAAATTTAACGTAAAGAAAGGCGAATAACACATAAAAACCTAGTTAAAATAAACATAACAAATGCCCTAGTAACAAATAAGAGGACAATTAAATGTGGACTCCTGAACATCAGATCTCTGTCATCCAAAGCTCTGATAGTAAATGAGCTGATATCAGATTTGCATATTGATCTATTTTGTCTTATAGAAACTTGGCTCTCTCACGATGAATATATTTAAATGAATCCACTCCTCCCAGTCATGCCAACGCCTACATCCCTCGAGATACTGGTAGAGGAGGTGGAGTTGCTGCTATTTATAATTCTGCTCTATTAATTAATCCTAAACCTAAATAAAACTATAAATCGTTTGAAAACTCATTTTTATTCCGTCTCATCCAGCCTGGAAAACAATACAATCAATACTCTTTGTTGTAGTTTACTTCCCCCCCTGGCCCATACTCTGAATTTCTGTGTGAATTTTTAGAGTTTCTCTCAAGTTTAGTTTTTAAAGCGGACAAAGTAATCCTTGTAGGTGATTTTAATATTCATGTGGATATTGAAAACAATAGCCTTGGTTCTACATCTATTTGAATTTTAGATTCAAAGATTCACTTCATAGATTAAATCTACTCACTGTCTTAATTATCCCCTGGATCTTGTACTGACGTATGGGATTGAAGTTTATCTCTTAACAGTTTTTCCACATAATCCTTTTTAATCTGACCATTACTTAATAACATTTGAACTTTTAACACATGAATACACGGTGACAGGGAAAATATCTACTCAAGATCTCTATCAGATGATACATAACTAAATTTATAGAACTGATTCCATTAGTTCTGGATCCAGTGCCTTGTCCTACTAGAGTAGAGGATCCTTTGGTTAACCCCAGTCCTCCCCAAATTCATCACTTTGTTGACATAATTTCAGACTCATTACAAAAAACTTTAGACTCCATTGCTCCTCTATAAAAGAAGATTGTTAAGTGGAGTAATTTAGCACTAAGGTACAATCTTCAAACTCGCAAACTGAAACAAGAAACCCGCAGACTTGAAAGGAAAAGACGCTCAACCTCAATTTAAATCCTATGGTATGTGGCATGACCTTAAACAGGCCGTTCATGCTCCAAAACCCACCATTGTGGCTGAATTAAAACAATTCTGCAAAGAAGAGTGGTCCGGAATACCTCCAAAGCGATGTGAGAGACTCGTTGCCAATTCTCACAAATGCTTGACTGCAGTTGTTGCTACCGAGGGGGGCACAACCAGTTATTAGGTTTAGGGGGAAATTACTTTTCACGTAGGGCCAGGTAGGTTTGGATAGCTTTTTGAATAGCCCAGTCTCTTCCGGGCAGCCGATCTCCTCCCTGATTGCTGCTGTGAAGTGTAACATTGGACTATTGAGAGGGCTCAAGGCTGGTACCAATTATTGTATCCAGTGCTTCTCTTAGCCTGCTTAACCTTTTTTAACATTGTTTCCTTTGTTGTGTTTATTTTGTTTTGCTTTATTAAATTGCAGCAAGTGGCTGTTTTTTTTGTGGTGGCAATTTTTTTTTTTTAGCTTGTTTGGTTGCCACCTGCTTAAAATATTATGTGTAGCTTTGTGTGAATCCACTAATTTTGGTTTCCTTATTTTGCAGAAGCTTAGGGTTTGCAGTGGTGGGACTGGTGTCCTCACAGAGGCGGTCTCTCCTTGTATAATGTCTTCTAACCCGACTCTTGATCCTCGCAATTCTGTGAGGTGTGTGTGTGTGTGTGTGTGTGTGTGTGTGTGTGTGTGTGTGTGTGTGTGTGTATGCGTGTGTGTGTGTGAATGGGATGTTGCGTTGCCTCAGTTTCTTTTCATTGTCCTGTGTGGATGTATGTGTGGCCCATTTTTAAGTGTATTTCAATAGTGTGACATGTCTAATACGTTTGTAAATGGAACTACGCCTTGTTCCTTAGTAAACAAACCTGAGTACCTCTAGGTTCACAACCTGTCCTGGATGCAGGCCCAGTGGTGCTATAAAAACGTATGAATTGTGTTTATTATCAGTATTTATAGCGCTACATAATGATGAACCCATGGATAAGTTTTAATCTCAATTTTCAAACTATTGTTTATGTCTTCCTCTCCACAACTTTACTGTTCTAGTCAAAACACGACTCCTTTTTAGTATCAGCAGCAGGGATTTTGTATTCTACCAAACAACATACAGACAACACTCAGCCTGATGATCCTAGTCAAAGAGTGATGTATTTTCCTCTGTAGTTAGTAGAGGTGAAAATAGAGCTAAAAGTGGAGTTTAAATTACACTGTATATAACTATTATTTTAAACTTGACTTGCTCCCACCAGGGGACCAGAACAATTATTTCAAATGAAATTGGCAATCATCAACATCATCATCAAACATTTTTTTCTGCTGCATAGTCAAACACATGCAAGTTAGTACAGAGCTACATTAAATCTGTGTCCGTGTCTGGTTGCATGTTGGTGTTTTGTGAGCTGCTTCATCAGTTTGGTGGACAGCAAAACTCCATTTGTTGCTTTATATCACACATGGTGCTGTGAACTGGATCACCTCTCCAAGGACACCAAATATCAGCAACAACAACTGCGCACACACCAATTTACGGCCTTTACCATCCATGTGCTATTCACCATTAACATATCAGTCCTAGGGTGGACTGTCTGGCTTTCGGATTTGGATGGATTTCAGAGCTGGACACACAGTGAAATGTGTTTCTGTCTGAAAGTCAAATTGATTGAAAATGAGATTCATGCATTTTCAAAATGAATTTCAGGCACGTAGATTTCCATACAATGCATGCACTCTGTCAATGACAGAATCACAGAATCATACATGTGCACAGAAAGTGGTTCAGTTTCCAGAAAACTCTATTACAGACCAAATACTTGACTCGCTTTTCAGTATTTACTTTTCTTCTCTGAGTTCTGTGACTCCAGCTTAACTTTCTGACCCTCAACTAAAACACTAAAACCTCCATATCCTCGTCTTCTGAATCTTATATCCATTGGCTCTCTCATTTCTCCCTTTTTTTCTCTCTCTCCTTCACTTTCTCATTCTCTCCAGATGGAAGTTGAAATTAATCTAAATTAATGAATATCATTACAGGCCCTTAAATAGCCACACTCTATTATGAACACTTCTCAGCTTTATCTCCCTCCACACATGGGTCCCAGACAGCCAAACCTTTCTGGGAGATACAGATAGAAGACGCTAACTACTGTGTTTTTTTTTTTTTTCCTTCAAATGGAAAGAAATGCTCACTCTTTATTTCAGCAGGGGAGCGAGGCATTGCCATAATGAGTTTTGTGCTTAACGAGGGCTGCCTAATACTTGCTGACATGTTTTTACTGCCGATATCAGTGTCCTACAGTCTGTTAACTTTTAGGCAACAATGAGCCATCCAATTAATAACATTTTATATTGTTAGAAAAATTAGCTTGATATTGTGTTTGAGCACCCTTCCGATTTTCCTTTTTTTTTTTTCCCTGAAGGGGATAGTTAAATTATGAATTAAATGTCCTTTTTTGGCGTTTGTTTTCCTGTGGAGTATCAACAGGCTGCGTTCTGTTTCACAGTCTTCGAAAAACAACTGTCAAGATAACGAAATCTCAAAAATTGTCCTGAAAATAATTCAAAAAGTTAATGATAGAGCGGCTGACATTATTTTACAATTATTTAAATATATTTAAGGATGGAACAATAAAAATATGTGAGAAAAATGACAAAAAAATCTAAATTAAGAATTAAAAAAATGCATTTGAGCATCACCAAAAAACGGATTTTCGTTTGAAAAATGTATTTTTAGGCTGTTTGTTTACACATGCAACATTGGTCTCATGGTTTTAAAATAAATAAATCTAGTAAAAATGCAGCATGTAAGATTTATGAAGAGGTTTATCAGTCAACTAAAAAAAAAGGATAAAGGTTATGTATTTCCTCTAGCTAACATTTTTTCTCATATGAGCTGGCATGTAGCTCTGACCTTCCTGATGTTTCCAAGAGAGACTGAGCTTTTGCCTTCAGCTTATCAAGGCTTTAAAAAACTTCTCCTTGGGGAGATCAATTCAATAAAATCAATGGCTTTTTTTTTTATTTTTATTATTATTTTTTTAAAAT
>KV751316.1:223665-243968 GCA_001698575.1 Mola mola | reverse complement strand
TGGTGGGCCCACGTGAGGATGGACCCATGTCTCCTTTTCGGGCTGAGCCTGACCGGACCCCATGGACAAAGGCCCAGCCACCAGGCGCTTGCCTTCCGCCCTCCTTTTCCAGGCCTGGCTCCAGGGCGGGGTCCCGGTATCCCTCCGGGCAGGGTGACCAAGTACTTGTTTGTAACCCTCATAGAAGTCTTTTAAACCGATCTTTGACTGGCCCCTCACCTCGGACCAATTTGCCTTGGGTGACCCTACCAGGGCCAAACAGCCCCCTACAACATAGCTCCTAGGATCATTTTTCCAGAAAACTTAATTTATTATATTTTTCAGTCAAAAAATAACTATTGTCTTACCTCCAAAAAGGCACTTGTACACTTCAGCAACATATGAATTTAAATGTCTTCTAAGAGCTGTGAAGTCAATAGAGTTTGTTTTTAAACCTTATAAATGGCAACTCAGTGGCTGTTCATAGGGCAATAAAACAATATAACTGAGCACCATTATACTTTTTACCCCTGCAGACAATAGGTTTACAGGAGTAGCACTTAGCTTAGCCTATTAGCTAATTGCCAAGAGACACAATAAAGCCCCTCAGTTTGTTAGCGATAGGAAGCTGTGTGGCTGCCATCCAGGCAGCCAGTCCATACTGGCTTTGGCTAAGCTTGAACAACACTGCGGTGCATGTGATTTTTAATACTGTAGTGGACTGCAAAGGAATGCTTCCACAGGCCTATGATGGTGCTGCTCTGGTATTATTTTAGGCCTAGTAGTGCATGGCCTTTGAGTGAGTTGCATGAGATAACAGTGCGTTGGAACTGTTTGTTGTTTGTATTTGTGTTTTGTTTGAGAAAAAAAATGAAAAAGTAAAAAGAAAACAGAAGGTGAGAGGGGGGTCTAGGCTTTCTCCCTGGAAAGACTGGTAGAGAAAATCTCTCTGAACATGAAATGTCAAACTGGAGGCCTTTGAAAATGAAGTGCAGTGCCAGCCATGCTCCGTATATCTCCTTGTCCTTTCATGGCGTATGCACAGCATGTGAAGGCTGACAAGATGATTTTGCTTTGCCTTTATTCAGGGAGAAAACAAGAGAAGACATTCAAGCGGTATGAGATGACTATCCACAGGCATGAAACCTGTGAAGATGCAGGCTTTTTATGTGCTCTATCCTGTTTATTACATCTGACCTTCATCGATGCACACACATTGTTAATCCGTCCTGTGTGAGTACAGCTGTGAGCAACAGGTCTCTACATCCCTTTGTTTCTTTGTTTTTGCATTGCTTCTTTTTATCTAATTACACTCATCACATTCCTTATTCTCCGCGTACAAAAATAATGATTTCACCTAACAATGAATCAAAGTAGCAGAGTGGCATCATGCACAACCCTGCAGTAGCCTTAGAAAGGAAAAAAAAAATATCAAGGCTACATTTTATTTTCAGTGAACTCAACTCAAAGTGCTATTGCGCACCATGTAGTTCTAATTTTTAACCACTTTTTAATTATTTTGTGCACATGAGATATATGCATGACAGCAATCAAAACAGACCAGAGTTGTTTAATCAGTGTTGAGTAATGGAATAATTTAATTCTGAACCACTATGAGTCTGAGTCAGATAACAATATGTAAAATTTGTATGTACATAGTAAATTTACTTGAATACATTTTACTCTATAAATGATTAAAAAAAACAATTCCCAGTCTAAATAGAGTCAAATTTAGTCTTACTGCTGAGTTACTTTTTCTGAGTAATTTCTACTCTATCCAGTGTTAAAAATGTAACTCTACAGGATTAGAATTTACTCTATGCTAAATAAAAAGAAAACAACTCTAGAGTAATGTCATCATCATTATAAAATTGTATTTCACTCTCCACAGTTATAGTTTACTATACACAGAGTTTAATTTAACTCTTCATAGAATGTGTGCAACGCTATATAGAATCACATGTAACTCACATGTAACTGCATATAATTCACTGTACTTCATATTGAATTTAATCTACTCTACATAGAACTGAATGTTACTTTATATATTATTTGATGTTACTCTATACAGAATTAAAAATTACTCTTGTTTATTACCAGTATCTTTAAATTGTTAAAATTAAAAGTAACTTCCTCTGAATAGGTTTCTAGAAGGTCAATGAATTATTATCAATGTTAAACAAAGCACACTTTTTTTTAAACATGCAAATGTGCAAGACATCATGTGTGCATCAATACATTAATCCACAGATCATGAAAATACATACAATTAACAAATGGATATGTTAATCATCACAGCTGTATGACATTTTTTTTATATTAAATGCTTTATAACAGAAGAGTTCTCTGACATTAACAACATGCAGTCCGTCTGTTGAACACATAACTTTAAATGTGCTCAAATGCTTATTAAGACAAGACAAGTAACCAGTTTGATTTCTGACAACAACATGGTGGATTTTGTGAAAAACTGGCATCTCAAAACAAACCTTAATACACACAACCAAACCTGTGCAATACATATTGCCATGATGTTTGGCCAATCTAACATTTATAACCTTGGTTTCAATTGCTAACCCAAGAGGTTAATCAATTTCACAGCCCCAGTGCATCACATCTAAAGATATCATTTAACCTGGACCCATTGTCAGAGAGGGGCAGTGAGAGACCAGGTAGGGGTGGTTGTCAGTGGGCCAGCAATGCTCCAGGTAGCAAAACGGCTCTCACCGCCGAGGGAGAGATGAATTCCCGTATGTCCCAACACTTAGCTTCCTAGCTGGAAATGTTGGTATCCCAAAAGGCTCAAAGAAGTCACTGGAGACTGTTAGGGGTAGTCGAGTTTTTCCACAATGGTCATAAACCCAAGTTGGATCCAGAACCCAACTGATTTGTAAACTACTTTACAGCATCTTTTGTTGCCTAGCATTTCCACGCCTATATGCAGCAACCCAGAATAATTTAAAAAGAAACCAATCATTGCCCGGAAACAATAGTGTCATTAACACCTTTTTTGGTGACACTTCACGCTCTCCAGATTTCACTGGTTAATTATATTGGCTGACTTCAGCCCCTTGAGGCCAGCCGCAACCAGTTCAGGCTGATTTCAAACAGTTCTATTGGCGTCTGGCTGAACTTAGTTTGACCCCTTACAGGACTACTCTACTCTGCCCCCTACAGGCTTACTGTGGTACTGACACCATTTGCTCCAAAGCAATTTCTACTGTATTTTCAAAAAGTTGTAATTTTTTCTTGTATGTGTAGCAATATAGCAGTATATTCCCCACTCGCCCTCTGTGGGCAGTCTTGTGCCTCATTCAAGCTCAGGTCCTCTACCAGAGGCCTGGGAGCCTGAGGATCTTGCGCAGCATCTTAGCTTTTCCTAGGATTGCGCTCTTCTAGACAGAGATCTCATATTCTAATCCTGGGATTTGTTGGAGCCACTCTCCCAGTTTGGGGGTTACAGCCCCAAGTGCTCCTATAACCACTGATATCACTGATGCCTTTACTCTCCACATCCTTTCCAGCTCCTTTTTCAGCCATTGGTATTTCTGGAGCTTCTTGTGTTCCTTCTTCCTGATGTTGCTATCACTTGGGATTGTGGCATCTACCAATACCGCCTTCTTATCCTGCTTGTGGACCACCATGATATCCGGTTGATTAGCTACCACCATCTTATCGGTCTGGATCTGGAAGTACCACAGGATCTTAGCGCGGTTCTTCTCAATCACCTTAGGAGGTGTTGCCCACTTTGATCCTGGAACCTGGAACCACAAATGTTTCTGTATACTATGTCGGCCAGCATCTTGCACCCTGCTGTTATGTGCTTCACTGTCTCAGGGTCATCTTTGCACAGTCTGCACCTTGCGTCCTGTCTGGTGTGGTAGACCCCAGCCTCTATCGATCTTGTGTCAAAGGCCTGTTATTGTGCTGCCATGATCAGTGCCTCTGTGCTGTCCCTGAGACCAGCCTTCTCCAGCCACTGGTATGTTTTCTCAATATCAGCCACTTCCTCTATCTGTCGGTAGTACATGCCGTGCAGGGTCTTGTCCCTCCATGATGGTCTTTCTTCTTCCTTCTCCTCACTGGGTCTCTGCTTAAAAATAATACAAAACCAACTTTTGTCATACATTTCAGACTCCATAATTCAAATCAAATCAAATCAAATCAAATTTTATTTGTATAGCCCGAAATCACATTTTACACATTATCTCACTGCGCTTTGACAAACTGTACAGATGTGACATCCTCTGCCCTTAGACCCTCGAACCGGGTGAGGAAAAACTTAAAAAACCCTAAACAGGGAAAATAAGAAACCTCAGGAAGAGCCACAGAGGAGGGATCCTTCTTCCTAGGACGGACAGACGTGCAATAAATGTCACTTGTACAGAACACAAATACATGATAACAACAGTTCATTTAGAATGCATAAAACATCCATGAGTCCCAGAGTCCATGGATTCTATGAGTCCGGATGTATGGAAACTCTAGTGATCCAGACGCAGGTGGACTCTGTTGGTCCAGGAGTCATTGTACTCCATGTAGGAAGATCTGGGTGTTGCTGAGTCCAAGAGTATGTAGAATCTGTAAATCCAGGGATATGTGAAGTGTAGTGGTCCAGAAGCAGGTGTAGTCTATTGATCCGAAAGCCATTGTGATCTGTGGGTCCCGATTTGCACTTCAAAATCCAGCCTAGGATCCAAGTCACAGGATCCAAGTCACAGGATCTCCTTTCCTAATGTGTCCAGGAGGCATCAGGCAGGACCACAGGCAGGACCACAGCAGCACCTCCCACCGCGATCTAGAAAAAGTGTTCCCCCAGCAACCTAAGCCTATAGCAGCATAACTAAGGGCTAGATAGGCCAGCCTTAACTATAAGCTTTATCAAAAAGGAAGGTTTTAAGCCTACTCTTAAAATCAGAGAGTGTGTCTGCCTCCCGTACCAAGACTGGAAGATAGTTCCACAGGAGAGGAGCTTGATAGCTGAAAGCTCTGCCTCCCATTCTACTTTTGGAAATTCTTGGGATCACCAATAACCCTGCATCCTGGGAGCGTAAGGTTCTGGATGGGCGATAGGGTACTATGAGCTGTTCAAGATAAGATGGTGACTGACCATGAATAGCTTTGTAGGTGAGAACAAGGATTTTAAATTCTATTCTGAATTTAACTGGGAGCCAGTGCAGAGAAGCCAGTATGGGGGAAATATGGTCTCTGATATTAGTTCTAGTCAGTACACGCGCTGCTGCATTTTGGATTAACTGAAGAGTTTTTAAAATTTTGTTAGGGCAACCTGAAAATAAAGAATTACAGTAGTCCAGCCTGGAAGTAACAAACGCATGAACTAGTTTTTCTGCATCTTGTTGAGACAGGATGTGCCGGATTTTAGCAATGTTACGGAGGTGAAAGAAGGCGGTCCTTGAAATCTGTTTAACATGTGATTTAAAAGACAGCTCCTGGTCAAAGATAACACCCAGGTTTCTGACAGTGGTGCTGGAGGCCAAGGCAATGCCATCCAGATTAACTATGTTGCTGGATAATGAGTCTCTAATGTGTTTGGGGCCCAGCACAATGACTTCAGTTTTGTCAGAGTTTAACATTAAAAAGTTATGAAACATCCAGTTTTTAATGTCCTTAAGACATGACTGTAGATTAGCTAACTGATGGGTTTCATCTGGCTTCATTGATAAGTATAGTTGTGTGTCATCTGCATAACAGTGAAAATGTATGGAGTGCTTTCTAATAATTTTACCTACAGGAAGCATATATAGAGTAAATAGTAATGGTCCAAGCACAGAACCTTGTGGGACTCCATGACTAACCTTGTCATATCTTGATGATTCATCATTAACATGAACAAAATTATATCTATCAGATAGGTAGGACTTAAACCATCTTAGAGCAGATCCTTTAATGCCAATTTGGTGTTCCATCCTCTGTAGTAAGATGTGATGATCGATAGTGTCAAAAGCTGCACTAAGATCTAATAAGACTAGTATAGAGATAAGTCCTGCATCAGATGCAGTGAGGAGGTCATTTGTAACTTTTACCAATGCCGTTTCTGTGCTGTGATGCTTTCTAAAACCTGACTGAAACTCTTCAAATAGACTATTATACTGAAGAAAGCCACATAGTTGTTTCGCTACTGCTTTCTCTAGAATCTTTGAAAGAAAGGGGAGGTTGGATATTGGTCTATAGTTGGCTAAAACTTCTGGGTCTAGGGTAGGTTTTTTTAGGAGCGGTTTAATTACAGCTACTTTAAATGACTGGGGCACATAACCTGTTACAAGGGATAGATTGATAATGTTTAGTAGTGGATTTCTAATTAGGGGTAAAACCTCTTTGAGCAACCTAGTAGGTAT
Organism: Mola mola; assembly: GCA_001698575.1. Classification (NCBI taxonomy): domain Eukaryota; kingdom Metazoa; phylum Chordata; class Actinopteri; order Tetraodontiformes; family Molidae; genus Mola; species Mola mola. Next base: position 237,633 of record KV751316.1, on the reverse strand, counting down.
GGGGTCTAGTATACAGGTTGATGATTTAGATGAAGATAATGTTGTCGTTAGTTCCTTAAGGTCAATTGGATGGAAGCTTTCCAAACACACATCAGGACTAATAACAGCCTCTATAATTCCTGTTGCTGAACTGGAATCTGTGGAGTGTAGGATATTTTCTCTGATAAGTCTAATTTTATTATTGAAGAAGTTCATAAAATCATTACAGGTGAGGGCTCTAGGAATGCATGGTTCAATAGAATGATGGCTCTCAGTCAGCCTGGCTACAGTGCTGAAAAGGATCCTGGGCTTATTCTTGTTTTCTTCTATCAACGCTGAATAGTAGTCTTTTCTTGCTCGGCGAAGGGCCTTCCTGTATACTTTAAGGCTATCCTGCCAGGCCATGTGTGGCTCTTCCAGTTTAGTGGAACGCCATTTCTTTTCAAGTTTATGAGTTTTCTGTTTTAACTTGCGAGTGTTAAGATTATACCACGGAGCTAGTCTCTTTACTGGTTTTGTTTTCTTTTTAACTGGGGCAATGGAATCGAGTGAAGCACGTAGAGAGCCGGCAGTGAAATCGGCAAGGTGATCAAGCTGGGAGGGGCTAAATTTAAGATATGACTCCTCTGTTATTTTGGGATATGGCACTGAAATTAATGCAGAGGGAATAATTTCTTTAAAATTTTCAACAGTGTCCTCAGATATGCATCTGCTATAATAACTAGTGACTCTTGGTTTATAGTTGATGAGCAGAAATTCAAATGTTAGAAGATAATGATCTGATAAAAGCAGATTTTGCGCAGAGACATTTAAATGCTCAATTTCAATGCCATATGTCAGAACAAGATCAAGGGTGTGATTAAAAGTGTGTGTTGATTCTTGTACACACTGACAGAAGCCGAATGAATCTAATAGTGAGAGAAATGCCGTACCAAGGCTGTCGTTTTCAATGTCTACATGGATATTAACGTCACCTACAATAATAACTTTATCTGTTTTGAGGACCAGAGCTGAGAGAAACTCTGAAAATTCAGATAAAAATTCAGTGTAGGGTCCAGGTGCTCGATACACTATAACAAACATAATTGGAGTTTTCATGGTTGGATCGGAAATGCTAAGAATGAGATTTTCAAATGAACTAAATTTTTGTTTGGGCTTAGGGTTTATTAATAGGGCAGAATTGAAAATGGCTGCAACTCCACCACCTCTGCCAGTGTCTCTGGGAATGTGTGTGTTAATGTGACTGGGAGGAGTGGATTCATTAAGACTTACATATTCGTCTTGGCACAGCCAAGTTTCAGTAAGGCAGAATAAATCAATATTGTTATCTGATATAAGCTCATTTATTAATACACCTTTAGATGATAGGGATCTGATATTCAAGAGTCCACATTTAAGTCTCTTTACTTTGTAAACTGCCTCATTAGTGGTGTTGATTTTTATTAAGTTCCTATGTGAACTCTTATTTGATTTAGTGAATTTAGTGAATTTATGTGGACGGGGGACAGACACAGTCTCTATGGGGTTGTAGGTGGATGACTCTAAAGGAAGCGCAGAGAAGCGTGTAAGACTGCAACTCTGCTTCCTGGCCTCAACTCTGAATTGTCAATTTGGCTGACTAATAAATCTGGCCATATTTCTAGAAATGAGAGCAGCTCCTTCCCAAGTAGGATGGATGCCGTCTCTCCTCATTAGACCAGGTCTTCCCCAGAAAGTTTGCCAATTATCAATGAAACCCACGTCGTTTGCTGGACACCACCTCGACAGCCAGCGGTTGAACGACGACATGCGGCTAAACATATCGTCACTGGTCAGGTTAGGCAGGGGACCAGAGAAAACTACGGAGTCCGACAGTGTTTTGGCAAAAGCACACACCGACTCAACATTAACTTTAGTGACTTCCGACTGGCGTAGCCGAACGTCATTACCGCCGACATGAATTACAATCTTACTGTATTTACGTTTACTTTTTGCCAGCAGCTTTAAATTTGATTCCACGTCGCCCGCTCTGGCCCCAGGAATACATTTGACTATGGTCGCTGGAGTGGAAAATGTCACGTTTCGCAAAATAGAGCTGCCAATTACTAGAGTTGGTTTCTCAGTGGGTGCGTCACTGAGTGGGGAAAATCTGTTGGAAACGTGAACGGGTGGGTGGTGAACCGTGGGCTTCTGCTTAGGACTATGCTTCCTTCGAACAGTCACCCAACCTCCCTGATTTCCCAACTGCTCGGGAGCTGCTCTCAGTCGATCTGCACTGGCTAATGGGGGCTGGCTAGCTAGCAAAGCTGCTGGTTTGGTTTGCAAGGTGCGGATCGTAGCCTCCAAATCACTAAGCCTCGCCTCCAACGCAGCAAATAAACTACACTTAGTACAGGTACCATTATCACTAAAAGAGGCAGAGGAATAACTAAACATGTGACACACTGAGCAAGAGAGAAGAGAACGAGAGGGAGAAGCCATTGTTGTGCGCCAGGTACAATACCTGAGTTGGTTAGCGCGACACAGAACGGTTGTAAGAGTAGCGATAAATTCACTAAAATGAGAGAGGGCTAAAGGGTGCTTAAGTACAGGGTTTACACTTTAAGTACACCGCAGTTAAACAATTAATGTCGTTAAAAACATTCTCAGATAGTTAGCAAGGTACAGCAAGACGAACAGGTACAAACAACAGGAAGTGACGCAATATGCTTACTGCAGGGTAATGGAATATTGTTCGTCTATTGCTCATCTAATGAGATGCTCGTCTAATGAGATAATTGAACTATTAGAACTTTGTTCATTGAAATTTTATATAATAAAAAAGTACAGGAGGTTCAAAGTACTTGTGATTGGCATAATTTTTAAGAATATAGCAAAACAAACACACAAACATAACATTGGAGATAAGTAGATACGAGAAAAAACAAAAACTGTGGCGAGCTCATACTAATTTTGCATCTGATGTTAAACCACGAAGCCAGCCGTCGGCAAAGAATGGAGTCAAAATGAGCAGTAATTGTAGTATTGTAGTGTAAAAACAGGTAGTAAGACAGAGTGGGACCTTATTTGGGGATACCTGGAAAACTGATCACTGATCTTCCCTGCATCAGCAAGGACAGGCCCCCACACCTCTTTAAATTTCTTAGAGGACCTGTTCAAAGTATAATAGAAAACGTTTTTTCAAGCTGCAAGTTACAAGCAATTTCTTTTACCCAGAAAGTATGGGATGGTGGTGTTGTTGATTTCCATTTCACCAAAATCATCTAGCGAACAGTGACAAATAGTATCAAATCTGTATGTGACTTAGAGACAGGTGTGTGGGAGATGCCAACAGTGTGGTTATGGCATTAGGTTCAGTGAAACGTCCAGTTACCTCCGATAAAGTTTTAAAAACTGCCGACCAATAATTATACAGATACAAGACCATATGTACAAGACCATAACATATAGAGATGATTTTCGGGTGCCTGGTGAAATTTTTCACAGGATGGGTCAGTATTGTTAAAAAAAGTCTTACTTTAGACAAATGAGCATGGTGAACAATTTGGCATTGAATTAACCCATGCCTGGCACAGACGGATGAGGTATGTACACATTTAAGAATCTTGCCCCAGAGCTTATCTGAAATGCCTTCTCCCAATTCTCCCTCCCAATGACCATTAACAGTATTCAGTGGAGTTGAGGACAAGGTTTGGGTTTGATTGTAAATATGGGAGATTAAACCTTTTATACATGGGATTTTTGTAGTATCCAAGTATCCAAGCGTATGTTAGCAGGCAGGTTAGGAAACTGAGCATATGTGATGCGAACAAAACTACGAACTTGAAGATCTCCATCTTGAAAAGATGTAAATATATTGACTATATATAAATCTATATATAAGATTTTGACCTGATCGATTCAAAGATGGAGATGAGGGAAAACATCATTTGCTGCTAGTGGAGCAAAGGTGGAAAGAGTTTGCAATCCAAAATGAAGCCTAAACTGATTCTAAATCCCTAGAAAAGTTTTCACAATAATATTGGTTATTGTTAACATATTGTTAACATAAGGGAGAAAAGGGCAATTGATGGGGGAGTATACGAGAGATATCAGTGATAGAACAAGAGGATTCCATAGCCAGCCAAGAAGGAAGATGGTGGAATATAGCAGATCTGAGGCAATGTTGCAAAACTCTGAGATTTGCAGTCCAATAATAAGATCTAAAATCACATCTAACTGTGAAATGCACTTAGTTTGTTCAGTAAATGTATCTATATTAATCTTCCTCTCATAACTACTGGAAGAGATTATTTGTCCCCTAATATATGCCTTCAGGGTCTCCCCTAACACAGATAAAGACACATCTGGAGTCTTATTCATACCAAGGAAGAAGTCTATTTGCTTTGAAATCAATTCCACAAAGTCAATGTCAGAAAGTGATATATTTATATTATCAAATCCTTCAAATTGCATATTCATAGTAACTGCGACATGATCAACAATAACTATTGCATTATATTTGACAGATTTAATCAATGGAGGGATTGTATTTTCAATGAGAAAAAAATGTGCATGAAAGTATGATGTACACTTGAAAAAAGCGGCGCAATCTAGTTTTTGTACCAGCCAAAAATTAAAATCTCCTCCTCTTGGGTGAATCTTCACCAAACACTCTGAATGAGGGTTCATTGTATATGTTTCCCTTAATTATGGTTTGGAGAAAGCTGGATTTTCGTAATGTAGTGGTAAGCTCTAACCACTCTTGTGGCTCATCATGTTCTTGCAGAGATGGCTAGATTAAAAGAGATTTTAACATGTGTACTCTTCAAGGATGCTTCTGTTTTGAAAAAAGAGAATTATTGTTATTTTTTTAAATGATCTCCATCATTAGTAAGACAGTCTCCTGAACTGAAATCAGTCTGCATCATCTCTTTTATATTTGGATACTTACTTAATAAACTCTAATGTTTTTAAAAATAGGATGTAAAGAAAATTCATCTGTAACCTGTAGTTTCTGATCGTGTAGTCCAATTGCATATAGTATCAAATCAAAAACCTATTCAACTGGATCAACCCTTTCCCACTTTTCTGTAAAATACTGCATTCTCTTGCATTTAGAATTGAATTCACTTGACTTGATTAGGTGTGGTCATGCTGGATTACTCCAACACAATTTATTCTGAAGTTTTACTCCCACTCTAGTGGCAAATGGTAGTAATTACATTAATAAATGATTAAACCTGATTCTTAAAGAAGAAAATTGCAATTATTCTGGAAAGAAAAACTCTTCCATATTTACTGTGTCAAATCAGTGACCTCTCCAGCTGTCAGTGTTCCACCGGGCCTTGTGTCCCTCCTCTTAGAGACACTTATTTCATTCTGTTGATCTTTACTGTGTCAGTGGACTGGGCAGTAGACCAGCGGCTAGTTGCGCACCAGGACATTTATGATCGCAAATTTGTTTCATAGTAACTTGGTGTTTTCTTATGAGGGGTTACATTGCTAACTTTGTTGGGTGTTACTTTGATTTTTTGTGGTAGTATTTTCGCATATATGTTGGACACACATGCATGTGAGGCATTTGCTGTGCGTCTACGTTTTCTGCAGATGTATTGTATCAATGCACAAAAGAGAACCTGACTGTTATTGCAGATTATTTTGGTATTGTGTCAAAGAACGGTCTAAAACAGGTGATAAAATCTGAATTATGGTCTGTGTTGATTGACAAGGGGGTTTGGTTTGTTTTTGTTGGCCCTACTACACTAAAATTAAGTTCCCCTGTTAAAAAAACAAACAAAACCCTGGTGAAATGCTCCGAAAAGCTCAATAATGAGTTGGAACTGTGTAAGATGGAGGAAGAAACTCAGGAATAGCTTCATTTGAAGGAGCTTGAACTTAAACAGTCTAACTATTTGCCATGTCTGTCTCAGTACAAATTTGATGTAAATTGGAATTGGAATTGGAATTAGATTTATTTCGAACACGTAGAAGAGAAGTAAAATAAAAGTACAGCAAAAACTAGTAATACACAACAAAGAAAATGTAACCCAGCATAAGATTGTCCCACATTTTATGACTTTTTTATCACATTCAAAAAGGAGTGGGAATAATCACACACTTATATGCCCCAACCCTTTCTCCCTAAATTGCTGTTAATTAATTATTCTGCTTCCTTATAGATATAGGAGTTATTTTCTTAAACGTCTTCAATTATATGGTTTCAATTTCCAGTTAGCTTTCTTACATAATAAAAAAAAAGCAAGAGAGAGAGAGAGAGAGAGAGAGAGAGAGATAAAAATATACACATATACATAAAATATAAATAATCTTTAGTGTTGTTCCGTAGTTTCACCCCACAAACAGAAATACAAAAACTTTTTTCTCATAGTATGCACAATAACAATTTTGAAATTAAACAGTCCCCTTAAATTATAACTTCCTGCAGACCCTGCAACACTCTGAGACAGAAACTGGTTCACCCCAAGGACAAACCTGCCAGACACAAACTTAACAATGTTGTTTATGCAGTCCAGTGCAGTGAGGAGTGCACAGACTTTTATATCGGGGAGACTAAACAACCTGTCCACCAACACATGGCTCAACACAAGAAAGCCAGCTCCTCTGGCCAGGATTCAGCAGTCCACTTACACTTAAAGGAGAAGGGACACTCCTTTGAGGATGAGAATGTGCATGTGCTGGACAGGGAGGATAGATGGTTTGAGAGAGGAGTAAAGGAGGCCATCTATGTCAAGTTGGAACAGCCATCACTTCACAGAGCAGGTGGCCTCAGACATCAACTGTCTGCCACATATAATGCAGTTTTGAAATCCCTCCCCAGGAAACTTAACCACAGTTCACACCTTGGCTCATGTGAAACCAGCAACTCACATGATGACCAGGGGGAGTGATTACCCATCTGATGGTGGGTGGATCTGGGTCACACAGATTGGGGGCGGGGCTTTGTACCCTTTGCCCACTACCCTGAGTAAGAAGGATCCTCCACAAGGTTAAATACTGGGGACTCCCTACCAGAAATCTAGGACTGAAGAAGTCTCTTGGATGGTAGGCGAAACATCTTCAAGAAACTCAAGGAAGTCCAGTTGCCTTCAGAAGAACTACAAACACTATTCCTTGTTAACAAAAGAGACAGGTTGCTCTGTCTCTGCTGCATCTTTCAGGATCAGTTCTGGCAAAATAGTAAAATATCAAAAACAAAAGAGTGCTTATTAGGGTGATGAAGTGTGTTAGACTGAAAAAAAACATTATTGTTTCAGTCAATTAGATCATATTATGAGAAAAAAAAAAAAAGTTACATTAAATTCAATGTTTACCTTTAACTCGTTGTGTCACCTCTGCCTTGACATCATGACTGACCAGCACATGGGGCTCCACCCACAACAGAGAAAAAGCTGCATCCAAGGCAGCTGCTTTGAGGTAGACTTGGTCTGAAAAAGGTGACCCAATCTTGTGTTCTGGCCATTTTAACATTGATGAAGTTTCCAAGAAATCTTCTGTTCAGGGAAGCCTGGAGACTTCTGACCAGGCTGCTTAGGAAACGGACTTGAGGCTTCAGCATCTCAAGGTGGTGATTGAGGGACAAGACAGATGGAACAACAGCACTGATTATAATTACCATTCCCCCCCTCTGTCAAATCAGTTGCTTCCCCAAACGGCTTCAAGATGTTTACTAACTCTTTCGACAGATTCCACTCCTGTGCTGTGAATGACAACTCCTTGTGCCCAGCCATTTCCAGAAGAGCAGAGAGCTTAAGATGATCACATTGGAGAACTGCCTTCACTTCGCTTGAGTGCAGCAGTGAGCTGAGTTTTTTTTTTATTGATAACTTTGAAAGAGAAGGAAATCCCACTTTTGTTTCTTTTAAGCCATCTCCCACCACCCGCTGAGGAGTGTGCGCAAAAAAACTGCAGGCGCTGTTTCTTTGCCATAGCAGCATCTGCTGTTAGCTGGTCTTCCAAGGTTAAGTCATGCCAGAGCTCTGGGTCATCAAGATAATCCCCATTGTAATTATCTTTTTGTTCATAGGGGAAGCATACGGTGAATGCTCTCGCCATGATACAGCATGGTTGTGACTAATAATGTAAAATAATGTAGTCTCAAACTGGTCAGATTCTCTCAGCTGTATGTGCGCCTTTGAAGCGGTTGCAGGCCAAGAGATTGGACTTAAGCTGTATCCTCTCTGCCTCTTTCTCTAATCAATGTACAGTTAAACCCAGGAACTGCCTAATCTTTTTGTCAGACCAAATGTCCCCAGTGAGTAAATCCTGGTCAGTGTTTCTCAGTTTAGTTTTTAATTTTGAACGTCTCTAGTTCTGCAACTACGTCTTCTGTTTTTGATGTCAATGTTCTATGACACACTGGGCTGTACTTGCTGTCAAGTACTGTCAGAAAGTGTCAAAAGCTCTTGTTTTTCACAATACACAGGGACAAGTTACAATCCATAATCAAGTCGGGCAGTATTGCATCAGTGATAACTTTCTGTTGTGGATGACTCATGCCGTAATGCCCTACACAAGGGTCCAGGAATTGTAAGATTGAAGGCTGTTGTGGTTCATTCGTATGCTTTTGTCCATCTGGTATTCTTCAAATCTGTAAGATGCAAACATATTAAACAAAGGTCAGAAAATCCCTTATAGCCACATATGATATTACATTTTAAACTACTCTTTATTACTCACATTAGTAATATATAAACCTTAACATGTTGATGTTAATAGTAATTTTATTCTGTTCCGTGTAAGACACTTGTATCTGTTTATTAATTTTACAAAGCAACACATAATTATTACCACTGCCTAGCCAGTGTCGTGTATTATTCCTGGATGCACTGACTCGGCCTGAGGCTTAAAACACTCCATTTGGGTTGAATACACAGAAAATCCACGGAGTAATGTGACCATGAACATGATTTTTTTGTGGGGGGTGATGGGAAATTACTGAGTATTTGGCCTTGAAGTGTAGAACTCGCAGGTGTAACAATAAGAACTGTTGTTAGGAGCCATTGTTTAGTTCCGTGTGACATGGACATGTTTTTAGAGTGACACCACCTGAGTTACCGGACCAAGCTGAATGTATATTACACGCTAAAGTTTAATAAAGTTCGTAACCCAGTTGGGTGAAAACAGTAAGATGAGTGGACACTTTTTGTGAGGAAGTAACGGACTTTAACATGGTGGCAGCGGAAGAGGACTCGGTCTGAGTACTGGCAGCGGAAGAGGACTCAGTCTGAGTACGTACAAGTTTTCTCCGATTGGAAGAGAGAGTTAACTGATGCTAGTTTTTTAGCCGCTAGCATGGGACTGCCGTGTGATTCCATGGAGGGACTGAAGGCTCTGTTTGGACTCCAGCAACCTTTTTAAAACTTGGAATTGGAGGGACGAGTTTGCTCTCTATGTGGGTCTGGAGATGGCTGAAGCTGATGATAAACAGAAGGTAAAACTGTTCAGCTTTCTTGTCGGGGAGAGTGGCAGGGAACTTTTGGATACCCTGATGGGTGACATAGCTAAGGATGCATGGGAGATAGAGGACATCATCACAAAGTTTGAGGATCACTGCAACCCCAGCGTGAACGAGATCGTCGAACGCTAACATTTCTTCACGAGAAACCAGGGCGCCAGTGAAAATATAGACAGTTATGTCACTGAACTGAGACTGCTGGCAAAAACATGCAACTTTGGGACTTTGAGAGAATCGCTCATTCGTGATAGGATTATGTGTGGCGGTAACAACACGCTCATGAGAGAAAGTCTGCTGCGGGAGAAAAAACTTGACCCTCGACACATGTATGCAACTGTGCGGAGCCGCAGAGCTCTCTAAGTAGAACGTTTAAACCATCACCGGGCCGATGGTAGAAGAGGTGCATGCTGTTCAAGGAGCACAGTGCCAGAAGAAAGGTAACAACACAGTGGAGTGTAAATTCTGCGGGAAAACACATGAAAAAAATAAACAGAAATGTCTGGCATTTGGAAAGAAGTGTGCAAAGTGTGGCAGAGAGAACCACTTTGCAGCCAAATGTAAAGCTAAACTGGACCAAAGGTGGAAGAAAAAGGTGAGTACTATAGCAACAGAATATGTGAGTGATGAATATGACGATATAACATGTATCACTGTCACAGACGCTGAGATAGTGGATGCAGTGGAGACAGACTCAGGCAAAGATCTGGACCCAGGGAGAGCAAATGATGAAAAAGAGAATGACACAGTTAAAGAGGACACTCAGCATCTCTATGCTGGCATGCTAGATAGACTGTGGTGCTAGTTGCAACATCATCCCCATTAACCTGCTGACTCCAGACACCACGCTAGAACACACTAACAGTGTACTAGTTATGTACAACAAAAGCAAGCTGAGGCCAACGGGGAAATGTAGCATAAAGTAAGAAATCCAAGAAATCACAAGCAATATCGCTTGGAGTTCAAAGTGGTAAATGCAGACGGTGCAGTGCCTCTGCTGGGTAGAAGGGCCAGTGAGGCAATGAAACTGATTAAAGTGCACCATGAGACTATCATGACAATAGACAGTATAGTCACAATAGGAAAACCTGCAACAAAACAGTGGACAATAGAACAAATCAAAACAAGTTATACTGATGTGTTCACTGTAGATGGCTGACTTGAAGGAAAATACAAAATGGAGATGGACAGCACAGTAAAGCTGGTCCAGCTGCCAAGGAGACGGGTCCCAGTGGCCCTGATGAAACCACTGAAGGAAGAGCTTAGAGACCTGCAACACAGAGGACTAATCACTCCTGCAGAATGCAGCACAGACTGGATCAGTGGCTATGTTGGTAGTACAGAAACAGAATGGCAAGCCAAGAGTCTGTATTGATCCCAAACCCTTGAACAAAGCACTGAAGCGCAGTCACTTACCACTTACAACCATCGAGGACATCTTACCAGACTTATCAAAAGCTAAAGTGTTAACAGTGTGTGATGTCAAGAGTGGATTCTGGCATGTACAGCTGGAGGAGGAGTCCAGCTATTTGACAACATTTGCCACTCCGTTCGGACGGTACAGATGGCTGAAGATGCCGATGGGGATAAGTCCGGCCCTTGAAATATTCCAGAGAAAGCGTTGGACAATTTACCTGGTCTGTACATTATTGCAGATGACATCCTGATCACAGGACAAGGGGAGACACAAGAGGAAGTGGAACGGGATCACGATGAAAAATCGAAACAGTTTTGCCCTCCGACGAGGAACTGACAGTACAGTGTGACACTTCAGACACAGGTTTGGGCACAGCGTTCATGCAGATGGGGAAGACAGTCGCTTTCGCAAGCAGGACACTGACACAAACTGAGGGGCGCTATGCACAAAAAGGAAAAGAGGTTTTAGTAATGGTATTCAGCATGGAAAAATTCAAACAATACACATATGACTGCAAATTCATAGTCAAAAGTGATCACAAGCCATTAGAAACCATAGTACGAAAACCTCTACTGAGTGCACCCAAAAGGCTGCAGGGCATGATGCTGCGCATACAAAAATATGACTTGGACGTCATTTATATGCCTGGAAAAGACATGTTACTAGCTGACACCCTCAGCAGAGCCTATCTTCTGGAGAGTTCACCTGTGGAAGATGAAGTAGAGACTGTCAACATGGTGCAACACTTAACGATGTCATCAGACAGACTACATGACATAAGGTCTGCCACAGAAAAAGACAAAACAGCTTTTCATTAAAACAATGAGCCAGAGATCGGCCAAGGACAAGTCACAGGTGCTGAGTGAAATCAGGCCTTACTTCTCACTATAAGACGATTTAAGCCACCAAGATGGAATAGTCTTCAGGGGTGAGCGTGCTGTCATTCCTGATACACTGAGATCAGACATCACTAGCCGGTTACAATCATCTCATCTGGGTGTTGAAGGATGCCTACGTAGAGCTAGAGAGTGGGTCTACTGGCTGGGCATGAACGACCAGATCAAAAAGTATATAGCCAGGTGTGATATCTGCAGATCAATGGACAATAAACAACAAAAAGAAACACTAATGTCACAGGAAGTGCCAAGCAGGCCATGGGCAAAAGTGGGCACAGATCTGTTTGTGTTTGACAATAAGGACTATCTCATCACTGTGGATTATTCCCCAAACTTTTGGGCACTAGACTACCTGGCAGATACTAAATCTACCACAGTGATAAAGAAACTGAAAGCTCAGTTTGCCCGCCAAGGTATTCCAGATTCAGGGATCTCAGACAACGGCCCACAATACGTGTCCCAGGACTATCCACACAGCAATGGCAAAGCCGAATCGGCTGTGAAGACAGCAAAAAGACTTAAAGCCAAAGCAGCTGAACAGGATCCTTATCTTGCACTTCTTGACCACCGCAACACACCGTCACAGGGCCTGGATAGTCGCCGTACCAAAACACTGCTGCCAACGAAAGCAAGCCTGCTAAGGCCAAAAGTTGTTCGGGTCAGCCAGAATCTGAAGAACAAGCGGCAATATATGAGTAGATACTACAACAGATCAGCTAGAGACCTGGACATACTTGCCACGGAGGACTGTGTGAGGATACAACCACTCTCAGTCTGACTCGAGTCCAAATCATGTGACTCGAGTCCACACCTCTGGTGGTAACTGTATGTGTGTCTGCGTTCCTTCAGACATCCCTAACCTTACTGTATCACGGAAGCTGCCACCTCCAGATTGGAACTCCTTATTTTCTCATTGCTGCTGACAGCCTTAGCCGAGAGGCTATTTTAAAAAGGGAGTGGGTGACTGTGAGCTAATAAATTAACTCTCTCTCTGTCCCTGTCTCTATCATTAACACACAAACACATACACATATGCACAGATACGCCAACATGTAAGTGTTTTTAATTTGAGCAAACACCAGAGACACATGTTCACCTAAAGTCAGTGTTGAAACAGCAAGTACATTCACAAAACACCTTTGACATTTGCATACTCACACATCTTTATGCAACAAAGAGCCGCCACATTTCAGCACACCAATACACACATGAATGTGAACGCACACACACACACACACACACACACGCTCACACATACACATCCACCCAGGGAAACTGGTTTTGCAATCCCTGTATAGAGAAACTGTCTTTGATTTAATAACGTATCTCCTTTAAAATAAAGTTGTCTATGAATAGGGTTATCTGACACGAGCGTACTGCTAGAAATCACTCCTGATCTAACGTAGCAGAAGATGTTACCACATCCTGGTCTTGCACATTATGTAAGGAGCAGAGAGGCGGACAGAAAGAAAAGCAGGTGAAAGGGAGGCAGGGAAGGAGTGCAAGGCTGCAGAGTTTCAAGTGTGACTCCGACATTCCATCTCTTTCCTGGTAATCTCTTATCTTTCTTTCTTCGCATCTATTTGTCTAAATGTCTTTCCTCTCACATTATTCTTCTTCTCTATTTATTCATATTTCCGGGTGTTGTAGTGTAGTCTTCTAGCCTAATCACAGTCTCCCATTGACATCTGTCTGTTTGGCTATTGACCAGTGAGGTCAAATGCACTGGCTATTGTGTTGTAGAAGGCCTCATTCATAACCTCACCTCTAAATACAGAGAAATTAAGCAAATTAAGGCAGCACAACATTCACTCGAGCAAACAGTTTCCAAGTGATTAAAACAAATTAATAAACTTTTATATTTCAGTGATTATTAAATTAAAAGTTAAACTTATAACAAATATCACTCCCCTTCACTGTGTTATGTTTAAGTGAAGCTCAGTTGTAGTGACTTTTGGAAGAATGCAACGTGTAAACAAGAAATACAATAAAGTGGCATTGTTTTAGTGAGTTAGGTAGCAGCCTGTTGCCAGTCTAATCACATGAAATACAGGAGAATGGCCTGTGACTACTTACTTTACTTCATTACGTCTTAGTTACCTCTGTAGGGTAATTTTGAGGCACTTTTCTGGGATAAATAGTGAGAAAAGTTTAACGTTCAGTTATGCAGGTTTGTCACTTTTCTTAAGATCCTAATTTTAACAAAAAGCATTTCAAAAAGTTAGTTACTAAGCTTTTGAAAG
>KV751316.1:148075-216125 GCA_001698575.1 Mola mola | reverse complement strand
TTACGTGGATCGGTGTGTAAGGGCAAATCTTGGGTTGAGAGGCAACCCTTCCAACCAGGACGGTTAACAGGCTCAGCCCGTGTCCTCTTATCTGCCACCTTCCTGTAGGCAGCCGATGACTTGATGAGTCGACCTGGCTCTGGAACGCCTCCGGCGACAGCGACGGACCACAGAAGCTGCTCATGGGATGTTTTCATCTGGCTCTGTCTCCTCCTCCGAGGATCCTCCAGAAACAATGTCCCGAGAGACGTCCGACCAGGGGCGCTGCAGATTCCCCAGTGATGACGGAGTTAGCCAATCATTTATGGCCTCGAGCTTCTGTTGGTCCATCCCAACTTGACCATCAGATACAACACAACCCATTAAAGAAACTGGGCATCGGTTCTGGTAACTCACTGGATGGCTCAGGTCTATCAAATAATTTGTCAAACTTGCCGGTAGGGAACTTGAGAAAAAACTCGTTGCTGGGAAACGGGAGCAAACCGGAAATAACCCTGCCGAGGCTTCTGACGTTCACGGAGTCTCTTATCTATTTTAGAGGCCAAATTAATCACCGCCTCAAGAACAGCTGGTAAATCGATTGGAGCCATATGGTCCTTGAGAGTATCCAACAAGCAGTTCCAGAATGCGTCTATTAGCGCAGGTTGAGTCCAACCGCTATCAGCGGCTATGGTGCGGAATTCAACGGTGTAATCGATTACTGAGTGTTTGTCTTGTCTCAGCAATACCAATGCTTTGGTTGCTTCTCTTCCCAGAGATGTCGACTGGAATATTTGCATGAAAGTTTTAATAAATTCTGGCAAGGAATTACACACGGCTGATCGACGGCTCCACTCAGCCGTGGACCAAGATCTGGCTCGACCAGTCAAATGAGAAATAATAAAGGCAATCTTGGCTCGGTCTGAAGAAGAAGAGGCCGCATTGAACTCAAAATGTAGTTCTCACTGAGAAATAAAGGGACGACAATCCCCAGACTCTCCAGAAAAAACGTTCAGGGCTAGAAAAGTGGAGAGAGTGCAAACTCACGGTAGAAACAGGAGGCTCAGCCGCAGCATCTGAACCCTTAAGATTCAGATTCAGATTCAGATTCAGATTCAGATTCAGAATACTTTATTTATCCCAGAGGGAAATTGTTAAAATTGTTAAGAGCTATTGGAGAAGCAGACGGTTGTTGCAGTTGATCAATGACAAGATTTAATTTTTCTGTCAATGTCGCGCACGTCAATTCACTGCGTATTGTTGCTTCTAACATTCCCTGCCGAACAAAATCCAGTTGCTCCTCTAGCCAGTGGATACGTGCGCTGTATTGTTGCTTCTAACATTCCCTGCCGAACAAAATCCAGTTTTCCTCTAGCCAGTGGATACGTGCGCTTTGCGCCTTCAGGGAGTGAGCGAACTGGGTCTGACTCTGCTGGATCCATTTCTGGCTAGATTGTACTATCAGGTACCAGGTCTGGGGGATCCAATAATGTAGAGACAACGGGGAGCTTTCTGAATCGGTAGTCGTTTTATTAATAAAGGTCAAAACCAGGATTTCAAACTATGCGAAAGTACAAGTAAGGATAAGGCAAACTTGGTAATCGAAACACGGAATACAGATCGGACACAAAGAGACTCACAAGGATTAAATGCTGGAATGCTCGCTAAGTAGACAAGACAATCTGGCAAAGGAGGAAGGGAACATGGGGGTTAAATACCTGAGGGACAACACTTGACTGGACATGGGGAATAGACACAAGCAGAACTTCAAAGTAAAACAGGAAACACTGACTGACCCTAACAAACAGATACTTTACACTAGCAGACCCTGACAGAGGGTATATGGCAGGTCTTAATTTAGAAGTTAAACAGATGGCATAGCATGACATAAATTACAAAGCGCTGAAGAGAAGGCAGTGCATTGGCATACAATACCAAAGGGTACCTTGTGCACTTAGATACACTGCCAAGGGCCAACAAAAAAATGTCAATAACTGATGAGCTGGGGTGCATCCTACATCCCCCCACCCACACAATAAGACAACGCACAACTCCATTCAAAAGGATGTAAAATGAGCTTGAATTACCTCATACGTATGCACAATTTCACTTTGAATTAATACTGACTCAATGAGCAAGGAAATTGGAACACGATTTTTAATCTGTTTTTTTGAATTTTCTTTTCATTTTAATGAATTTGTAATCTCATAAGGGACATACTGACACAAATACCAAAAAGAAAAGAAGGAAATGGGTAAACATATGCTCCTTATATCACTGCTCACTGTTTTTCTTTCCCTCTAGTGAAAAAGGAGGAGATTAATGCATCAGAAGTCTATGTCTGTGTGTCTGTGTCTATGTGGACTTCTGTGTCTGTGTACTTTTAGTGTACATGTTTCTTAACATTTTGAAGCCTCTTGAGTAAACATTCCCACTACTTAAAAAAAAAAGCTTTTGTCTGTTTGAAGAAACTTTAGCTTTAAAAGAAGTCAGAGCTCACTGGCTGCCCTTCTCCATGTGCCTTCAAACCAAACATGAACCATCTCCTGCACTCTGACTCTCTGAAAAGACAAAGTTTACGTAGAAAACTTTCTTAAGTGTTTTGGTGAGTTCAGCCGGGAACTAATTTGAAGAAAATGTGTTAGTGTATTTTTTTGTGTGTGCATTTACTTTTTTTATCTTTTTGTGGCTGAGAGCTTGAAGGCATATCCTGCTGCTGGTAAATTACCCAAAGCAACATGGTGCGTGTTGGGGGGAGCCGTAGGAGAGAGAAGTGAAGTAGAAGATTGAGAATGGAGGAGGGAAAGGAAAAGACAGAGGAGTGATCATTTGGAACCCTGAGTCTTATCAAACATTGTTAGTGCACCCTACTGCCTCTCATTTACAATTGTACTGTTTTCCCCCTCTGTGGTGTAAGATATATGAGCTCAAGCAATACGAACACACTGAGAAAAACACATTAGGGGAGACAGGCACATGGGAGCGCACAATATATCTGCAAAACCACGGAAAATGCAAAGTAAGACAGGCATTTTTACATTTTAAATCCTTACATTAACTGTTGTATATTTTTAAATACAAAATTACACAAAACTTATACAATAACTTTACACACCACTGCAAACACACCCTTACCCTATAATACACTCAGGGATCAGGGAAAGGGTTATTAATCTAACAAGGAAGTAGCATGGGACATTCCCAGAATGCATCGCAGCGTCTCTCTTCGCTTCTATTGCTCCCTAGTGAATTGATACTCTACTGTCTAGCAAATAAGCGAGCTCCAGAATCCTTGTGTAGTTTATGTATTAGTCCCTGGAATAATGTACAATATATAGTATCAATACCACCATTGTGGGTTTAACAGTATGCACTCAGTGAACAGTGTGGTTCATAACCTGTACATGCAGCTTGATAAGAAATAATACATTTACTGTAAACATGGCATGTTCAGCATTACAGCATTTCTGGACAAAGCAAACTGGCACACTCTGAGAAAGATAACATGATCAAAGGTATTCTGACATTTTTAACACTTTTATAGCTTAAGGAGCCACTTGTGTTTTGCGTTTTTGTCCCTGTAGTGCTGTTGGTATTTCAGAATTTGTATGAATCAACATTTATAGTCACTGAAACATCACAGAGAACAGAGCAAATGTGGAAAGTGAGATACATGAAACAAACAGGAAAATATTTAAAATAGCATCTATGATGACCAAATGAAAACTTTGAAGGGAAAGTCAAAAGGAAAGGGAAAGAAACTGAATCTTAATCTCACAGGTCTAAACACAATGAATGATAGATAGGGTGTGGATTACCGGTTCTCTATCACATCTGTGAGCTATCATATATCACGCTATTTCCAATGATACCTGGGCGTAGTGATCGGGGAGAACAATGCCTTTTGTTTTCGTTCCACAATAGCTGACACACATTTGTGCTGTAAACTGAGTCTTTATTTATCTGAAAGAAACCTGGCTAAGATGGCAGCATGAATAGCATATTGAAAGTGAGGCTCTGAGGGTGCCAATCCTGTGGATGGTGTCATATTTCTTTAGCAACTGTGCAAAAGATACTTACTTAAAAGCAGCAGCAACAATACAAACGAAGGATATTTTCACACCAGCTTTAATTGGTTTAGCAGGTGCAGCTAAAATTGTTGTGATTTCCTACTGCTGTTTTCATGGCACTGAGTTGGGGTTGGGATTCCCCATTGTGAATGTAATTGTAATTTTCGGTCATTTTCACTTTTTAATACTGATTGGTTCCCAGTAAGATCTGCTTTCAATAGATAATAATTTAGTTTTCCTTCACCGTTACACCTTTCATTTGGTCATCATCATTGCTGATTTATGTATTTTTTAAGTTTCTTTCCCTCCATCTTTGTGGCATCTCACTTTCCCCTTCTGCTCTGTTCTCTTTAATGTTTCTTTATCTATAAATGCTGGTTTATATAAAATTTTGAAACATAGGCAGAACTATGGGGAGAGAGACACAAAACACAAGAGGCTCCTGAAGATATAAAAATGTAAATAGGGCAAAATAACTTTGAGCGTTATCATTCCAAGAGCTTGCTAATTTGTTTTGTCCAGGATGACTTATCATGATTTTTTTTTTGTTTCAAACATTCCTATAAAGACAACCATGTGACACTTGCATGCATAGAGTATAATCCATTTTTTTTTAACTGAATGTGTGTTGTCAAACGCAGGGAATAAAACACTCGGCAATGTGGCAAGATCAGTTTCACACAGACACATCATTCACATCTCCTGTTAATAGGATAAGTGTAATCAGTGGGTTGTAACAGACTCAACCAAGTCAGTGGAGACACAAGGTCTCTTATTACCATAGAAAACAAGACAGCAACCCTAAAGCAATAATGAAATGTGTCTGACAAAAGATGCATGAAGAATTGAAAGCAACCAGAAAAAGTAATGAAACACCCTGGGAAACACTGACTTACTGCCTTTGAGATGAGGAGGAGCAGGTTGTGGAAGGGGAGGAGAAGATAAGTTGAAAAGAGGATGAATCAGTTGTATTTGTATTTGTTCTTGGCTTAATGACACCCAGACACAAGTGTTCTTGTAGACCAACTGTAATGGAGGGAACACTCATATGACAGGCACACGGCCTGGCTTTTCTATCTCTCACACCTAACTAATGAGATGCATATTTTGCAAGATGCCTATTCTATGTCCAACATACGTCCCAACGTCTCTCCTTAGGAAATGTTGATGGAAAGTACAGCAAAAAATACTTTTACGGGATTCAACCAATGCTAATCAGTTTCTTTTTTGTGATTATACATTCATCTACCGCACGGTTCAGCTCTTGATGTCGCAAAACTATAAAAAACGGGGAGAAAAAAAAAGAAAGCTCCTAAGAACCCATTTTTAAGTCTCAACAGAGAACAAAACATGGTCTGCAAAATTGTTATTAAGCTTTGCTTCTAGTCTAGCTGATTTGTACAATTTTACTGTGTCAGAAATATTACCAAAAAGAACAAACTCAAATGTTTTATGAATGAAGTATTACCATTTGAATACACAACAGAACCTGCTCTCAAAGTTCCAGATTTTGGCACAGTGTGATGAAATTTGAGTGGGCACTCGAGAATACCATCGCAATTCTGTCAATACTCATAGAGCAGTTAGTAAGATGTTGATTCTTAGCTTGCCAGGCCATCCACTAACCCAAAGCATCAACATCTGACAACATGGGTTTGAGACTCAACAATTCCTTTGAAAGTACAGGAGGTCCACAGCAAAATTAAGATCCCAAATTCAGTAAGAGGAGTATGATAGAAGGATGAAACAGAGCATGAAGTAAATCTGTGAATCACCGCAACCACAAGAGAAATACATGTAGTATAAATACATAATCACAAAACCAACAGTTGTCAACATTATGGGGTGTAATTTGTCTTGACATCGTATAACAGAAACATGCATAGAGTGCTGGTGCTCCCATTAGCACTGGCTAATGGGAGCACCAGGAGAATTACTGGTGGCCTGATAAGATGACTGTGCTGCAGTGTCAATGGCCAGTGTTCACTGTGCTAAAATATAAGCTCCCTCAGAGCTGTAGACCATCAAAGTCACGCTTTTGACTCAATGTTAGAATCGTTCGTCATCACACATACATAAGCACATACACACATTCTGTGGGAGAACAGCAATGTTGAAATAAAATGAACTGTGTAGGAGAGACTGATGAGAAGAAAAGTAAAAGTAGAGCTTAGAGGGAGTACATCAAGAGGAGGAAAACCTGGAGGAAATTGCTGCTAAATGCTATAGAATTAGAGATATCTTGAGACGCAACGGACGTGATTGCTGCTAGAAAAAAAAAACCCCCCTGCTCTCAACACATCACTAAAACTAACCTTACCCCAAGTTGATTCTTAATCTTTTAAATGAATTAATCATGCTATGTAGGAGACCAAGAGATGAAAATAAGCTGCTTAATAACATTATGTACTGTTTTCTGTCAGGGGGAAGAGTCTCCAATTATTCATAGGAACTAGTTTCAGGATAATACACATCACTCCAGTCAAAACTGGAATACCTTGTGAAAAAAAAAAAAAAATTAATATTTAATTTTGTTTGTTATTTTATTCATTTTTTTTTAATTACGGCCTGGACTGAAATTAGATACATGGTCTGAATTATTGTCTCTGTTTATACAGTTTCTTGTCTTAAAAATAAAATAAATTGTATGGAATGGCTAATTGCATACTTGCATACTTGTGTTGCTCTTGTTGTTGTCACTGCTCTCATCATCTTGAGGCTTAAAAATCTTCATACGGACAAGTTGATGTGTGCTACCCCTTTTTTTTTTTTTTTCTTTATCAGTCAGTTCTCTTTTATTCAGAAGCAAATTGTCAGTGCCTGTGCTCAAGCAGAGAGAAAGTTAGATATGAGAGTAGTGGTCAGTGATCACATACTAAATGACATGTTGGCAAGGATTAGGAGGAGAATGCAGAGAGAAAATGAAAACAAAATTAGAGCTATAGAGACATGGAATTAGTGTTGTATTAAGTATATTACATTTTCTTTTATTCAAGCCTTTCAGAGGTGTTAAGAGATTTGCTATTTAAATTGTGACATAAAGTACTGAGTTTTAGATTACATTCACTTCTACATATTCTACTACTACTACTACTATAATATTGATGTAATCTTAATAATAAATTAACTAATTAATTAAATGATGATCAAGCCTCAAATACGTTTTTGTAGTGACAATGCTAACATGAAGGATCTTTGGTGACTGTGTATGTACAATTGTGCTCTATACTGTATATTATAGGTTGAAAATTCTAGCCAATTAACAGATCATGTGTCAATCCAAAAGACATTATTCTAATTGTCAGAATCATTGTTTGTTTTGTAATGCTGTGTGTAGTTTAAAATAGGCCAATATAGAAATGTGAGATTTAATTATCACAAAATCATTAAGTGCAGTACTTGTGCTGTTTGTTTTACTACATTCTATTAATTATTCCAGTCATATACATATTAAATACAAAACTATCTGAAGTCACTCACAACTCAATTCATTTTTTTTTTTTTTTTTTACAAACTCTTACTGTTATTTTGATTACTTATTTTACTTCTTCTTTAATACATATTTCCCCACCTACTTACTTCTGGTTGAACCAATTCATCATTTGATACTGACGATTGAATTTCCAGCATGTTGCAGTGCACATTGTCAGTGCAAAAAATGAACTTATGACCCTGCCTGCTCAAAATAAACCCACTGTGTGGCTCTGTTTGAATTTTCTTCACCAAACTGGTGATGAAATGAACAATGACAAATTTCCTTTTGTTAGCTCCCTGTGTTACCTTAATTTAACAGGTGTTTACTGCTGTGCACAACTGTAAGTGAAGAGGGCTAAAAAAAAAATGATACCCTTCTTCTCCACACGATCAAATCAAGCCTATGCACTTTTGTCTAGCTTTACTTGAGATTTTTATCAGTACCTGTTAGGTACTGTATGTGAAGGAAAATCATTCAATTCTACAAAAAAAAACAAAAAAAAAAACTTGTCTTGAAAGTTCCTTTCACTTTCCACTCCCTACACCGTTCATGAATACTTCAACAAGCCTTCTTCATGTGCTCCATCAATCTCTGCAGCAATGAGGGTGCACAGCGTCACACTTTTTGTTCCTCACCCCTTGGTATTCAAGTTCATGACCTCCTTCTGCTATTCTCATCATTCCTGAACTTTCTCATTCCGCCTGTTTCATTCTCACGCAGTCTCCTCTTAAAGATTATGCAGGGCTTTAAATCTTTTGCTCACCCCTTCTCCTTTTGACAGTGTGAGATAAAAAAAATAAGACTAAAGGAAGATAGAAGGCAATATTTGTACTTGTTAATTAGCCGAGCCTTAATGTGAGTTACAACACATTTAATGAATTCAGGGAGGCACACACGCATAAACACACGTGTATATTCTCATGTACAGAGACACAGATGATTTAGTAATTAACCAACATGTTTGGATCAGTCCATTGTGTGGGAAGAATAAAGGGAA
Organism: Mola mola; assembly: GCA_001698575.1. Lineage (NCBI taxonomy): Eukaryota > Metazoa > Chordata > Actinopteri > Tetraodontiformes > Molidae > Mola > Mola mola. Next base: position 207,604 of record KV751316.1, on the reverse strand, counting down.
ATCTCAAACAAGCTTAATCGAACAAGCAGTGTGTGTTGAGTCAACAGTGCATCAGGGGGTTGGTACTGTTGAGTGAGACACTCATTACAGGGGCCAAGACTGAGATATGTTTGAACTGATTAATGGATGGTTAATAGACACCAAGACAGAGATCAAAATGTGGAGAAGAAACATAGAACAGAGAGAGACAGAATCTGGTTATATTGACATTGCTATTGACAGTAAAGGATAAAAAAAGGGAAATGCCAAAAGGGTGAGGATAAGAAAAGTATTGTGTCACCCGCAAATATGAATTTATGTTTGTTGTTTTATGAACACGCCATTAAAGAGTAAACATATGGCAGCACTAATAGGCTATCAGAGCTCCCATTGTGCATAATGGATAGAATTAAAGGAATTGTCTCTGTGTGTTTGAATCAATTATAGAACAGCGCAGCACAGAGATGTGACAAATTGAAAGAAGAGTCCCATGTGTGTCAGTAGTTATGAGTAGTATCTCATATAGTCTTATCTTTCTGAATTCCAACAGCCTTTTCCATTTCACTACACAGCAATGATCTCCATCCACATGCTCTCCAATGAGCATGTTTACCATTGAGACATGTGTGTGTACAATATGTTTTAGTTTGGATGTGTGCTCATGCCTTCCTGCGTTTACTTTTTGTGTATCAGTGCACATTAGGGACTGGAGTCAACTTCTTCCGTCCAGCTCAGCAAGTTTCCAATTTTCAGTTATTGTGTCCTGAGGGTGAAACCTAAGCTCACACTAAAGTAAGCCTCTGTGGGCAAACCTGACTTTAGGTGAGAAATAACGCTTGCTCCTGAGAGAGGCATTCCTTGGAGTTCAGTGTTGTTCAGAGAGTCAGAGAAGTGTTCTTTACATCCTTCCTGAAAAAGAAAGAAGTGTGATTTATTAAGTAAATCTGAAAATGTAGTTTAGAAATAATCAAAGCCTAACACATTACCATCAAAGCCTTACCAGGAGGCTGATGCTGCATTCTATCAGATGGGTCTCTGCATTTAGTGGACAGACTAAAATGGAACACATTAGAGCAGGCAGGTGAAGCCACATAGAAAGGAATAGAACTAGGCCAAACTCAATAGTTCTTGTGAATGAAACTGAATAGTTTCAAATGGAAATTGAACCTTTGGTCTCAGTGCTATTATGCACTGAACAGCCAAAGCATTAAAACCACTGAGGTGAAGTGAAAAACAATTATAATTTCGTTACAATGTAATATTCTGACGGGTAACTTCACGGGGGTCTTATTTGGACCTTTACCACAGATCCTAATCCATTCGAGTACCCATTAGACCTGATGGAATCATGGATGAAAACGAGTCTCTGTCTTGACCAAATATCCTGGTTTCTTCCTGTCAGGCTGTAAAGGAAGCACCTGCTTCCTTCTCACAGACCATTCATACAAGTGAGGCAACAAAAGGCCCTGCAGGCTTCGCTGAGGAGGCCATGTTGGGGTATGAAGACTCCATGTGTCCCTGCACTCAGAGAAAATCCATGGAGTCAGAAAAAAGACCATTTGTCTTTAGAGGATGATGATACGATGCTTTTGTACATTGTCAAATGTCAAGGATGGTAGGTGACACAACAATTGGATAAGAAAGAATGATAGAAAAACTATCTGGAGGTAGATTACTGCGTTAGGGGAAAGTAGTTGGGGCAGTAAGAAGCCAACATTACTAACTGCTATGTTCATCAGGTGTCAATGAACTGATGGGCTACACGGCTTTATCTGCTACCGATTTCTAAATCTAGCTCTTGCTGCAGTGTTCCAACCACTGCTGTCTTCTCACAAGAAGTGCTTGAACCATGCAGACGGGTGACTGGTAAGTTGGGCCACCAACAATTCAAAGTGTCGGATTTTGATGATCCAGGAAACCCAAAGTATCTGCATGTAACTTCATTTGTTGACTTTAATTTGTTCAAATAGTACTTCTTAAAATAAATAAATGAATAATATTGTACTGTACGAACAAAATATGGAGCCTCAAATAACTGGATCTTAAAAATGTAACTTCATAATCTGGTATCTCAGATTGTTCCTGTCTGTCCTGGACTCTGATTCTGGCCCATGATTTGTGATTGGCTGCTATTGTGTTCATGTGCGCGGACACGTGTGATTCTTTTCACTCATATGGAAGCAGCTTACTCCTCTGAGCCGCTCCACTGGCCACATTCTCAACCAAACCAAATCGCTCCCTCTCTTTGTTTGTGTGTGTGTGTGTGCCTCTTTACCTTAAACAAAACTGTCCCATCTTTTAATCTTTCCTCTCGATCCAGCTTTGTAATTATATCTATCATTCATTTTTTCCTTCATTTATATATTTTTTAATTTTTTTATACTGCTCTAGTATGTTTTCTAAAGTTATTTGAAAATATCACCCCCGACTCTCCAGTTCAGCCCTTTCTCCTCCTTTCTGAAACCTGTTTATATAAGGTTAATCTGCCTTTGACAAAAGGATGCCACTCTGCTTCTGGGGGTGTCTTGGAGAAGTGCTTTGAAAAATGTGTGGAAAGGATTAAGGTAAGACCCAGAGCCAGGACTAGCTCTTTCTATCTCCTCATACTCGATTCTTGAGCCTCCAAACACAGACAAACTGATACATACAGACCAGCCCTCCCTTTGTCTATATTCTACTTCACAAAACTAAAACTCAGTCACATAACAAAACTTTTTTGATGCAACATATATCTAGATAAACCATTTTTAATCAATGTGTTAACTTACAGCTCTATGTCCAAAAAAGGTTGGGGCACTTTTTAAAATGTAAATATAAACAGAATGTGTTGATTTGTAAAATATTAGAAATTAATATTTAATATAGAATATTACTGAAACTGAGATATTTGATGGGGGGGCGGAGTAGCGGAGTATCGGGAGAGAACCCATGCAAACACAGGGAGAACATGCAAACTTCGCACAGAAAGGCCCTGACCCGGAAATCGAACCCAGGCCCTTTGGCTGTAATTTTGTGAAATGCTCGTTTGATGTTTTCCCAGTCTTGCGTGATGTAGGATTTAAGAAACAATTTAGCTGCTTTGTTGTACTTTACATTTCATAATGCGTCAAACATTTTCAATGAGTGAAAACTCGGGACAGCAGGAAGGCCAGTTTAGCACCTTGGCTCTTTTACCACAGAATGTGGATTGACATTGTCTTTCTGAAATAAGCGAGGCCTTCCCTAAAAAGACCTCTACTTGGCAGCATATATTGCTCAGAAATCTGAATATATGGTTCCTTGTGTTGATAAAAAGTCAAATAAAAGTCAATAAATAATGGGTTCCAGCCTTGTCCCTTGCATACAGAGTTTTGTTCAGATTCTCTGAATCTTTTAATATTACAGTATTTTACTGTAAACAATAGAATTACCAAATAATTTGCAAATTTACATTGAAAAACATTATAGTTAATTACAATTAATACATTTGCCAGCACAGTCTTTCACAGAGTGGTAAACTCTTCCCTATCTTTACTGTATTCCCAATCATGTCACTAACCTGTTGACAGTTGACCTTTAGGTCTTTGTAATTTCACATCTTCTCCAGTCTCTGTGTGGCCATTTCACAAAACTTGTTGGTGGGATCAAATTCAAACTAGGCTTATAATAAAAAAAACCACTCTTTCTCAGTTTGAAGACTTGACATTTTGGCTTTGTGCTATTTTCAATTAAATATTTCAATGTTTTGTAAATTCTCACATTCTATTTCTGTTTACATTTTACACAGCATCCCAACTTTTTTTTTAAAGACAAGCTCCTAAAAATTGAAGTACTCTGTATAAAATGGCTGTAATTCCTAAATTTAAATGCCATTTTGTTTTGTCAATACCTCTGGACCTCAATGTAGGATATATAAATTATACATATTTAGAATTATGTTTTAATGATTGTTAATCAAATTTGGCAAACAAAACAAACAGAGAAAAGTTGGGGTCAAGGCTGAGACTGGAGTTGAGCAGCAGAGGCTTTCTGAGGGCAGATAATTAGGAGATGTGTGGCATTAGGGAAGAGGTCAGTTTGGCTTGAGCAAATCCATGATGAATGAAGATTTGGCTGGTTGGGCAGTAAAGATCTGAACATCAAGAGATTACAATTACTGGAAGCACAAGAAGCAAAGATGCTCAAATGAACTCACAAAATATGAGGAGCAGTAAACACAAGAGCTACTAACACTGCCAGCAAAATAATTTAGCTGCCAGTGACGGTAAAGCTGGGGTTGTCAAGGGCCATATTACTCCACCACGTGGTAATGTGCCACCTTTAGGCATTTTATTTTATCGTTTCTTTTCCTCCATGGGTTATGACAACATCATATATGTGAAATTAACCAGAGCACCTCCTTGAGAAAGGCAGATGGAGGAGACTCATCAGAGAAAACTGTCATGGCTCATGCTGGGCATGGGTGACTATCAGATCTGGTATTCAGCACTGGTGTGAATATTGTAATCAATTTTTTTCTGAAACATAATGAACTAAAGTCCCTAGATAAATATCGAGGAGTGCAATACTTGATCGAATTTTCAGCAGAGTATTAAAGTGAGAGAGTATCTAAAAAGATTTAACATTGTACTCAAATACAGTACAATAACATAACAAGCAAATGTAAATGTAGTTTTGGAATTTTATATTTCATATTTTACAGTTTTTACAACTATGTAATAATAGGTTTTGACCTTATTTCATTAGAAACAAGTGTTGCCAACAGACAAATAACAAAAAGTTTGTTTTATTTTTATTTTGGATTTTCAGTTGTCCAATTGTTATTTTTGCTCGACTTCTTTTTGGGTACTCTAGCATCTTCCCACTGTCCAAAAACATACAAGGTGGGGTTGAGTTAAGTGGTTACTCTAAATTGCCCGTAGGTGAGAATGTGAATGGTAATAGTTGTTTGTATGTCAGCCCTGATCTGATGAATATGCGACTTTTCCAAATTGTACCCTGCCTTCACTCGATGATGCTGGCATACGCTCCAGCCCCCTGCATCTCTACAAAGGACCTCCGGTAAAAAATAGGTAGATGGATGGATGGATGGCTGGATGGATGATTCCCTGTCCTTAATTTATACCAAATCATGTTGTAGGCTGTTGATGGTTGATCTCATTAACTGTGAGGTGTTCCACCAGGTGTATTGTAATTTCAAAACTTTTCCAGTCTTTGGTTGCCACTGTCCCTTTCATTAAACTTCTTGGTGGTATCAGATTGAAAATAGACATATAATCACATAACAATCTTTATTAGTTTGAAGATTTGATTAACACAGATGTGACTGCTTTATACTGAAGTAGAACTCTATAGCAGACAATTCTAAAGTCATGAGACTATGAGGCTCATTTAAATGTTGTTTTGTGTCTGCACTGTCGTGTAGTGTGAAAATGCACTTGAGAGCAGTTACCCAACATTTATCATTGCATTGTTGTCAGGTTTTGATTGGGAAAGGTCAGGGAACCCCAAAAGTTGTGTTAGTGTTTCTGCAGGGAAAAGCATTGCCAAATTGGTTCATATTGTGAGCTGGGGTCCAGCCTGCTGCTGTACTGCACTGCTGATCTGGCTCTTTTCTCAACCGCCACAACACACACTCAGTAAACTCACATCAGTTTCATCCATACAGGGCAACAGGGTAGACTTTATGTTATCAGTAAGCTCAGCACCTATTTTTGCTTTACAAGGGTTTTTCAACCCACCCTGTCATATTGTTCCCCTGCGTCTCCAGTATGTTGACCATCACCAACCAATGCAAACCTGCCAGCACCACTACACTACAATACACTCACAATGGAAAATGACACTGATCACCCTCTAAATCATCACATGAATGTCTTATGAGAAGAGATACAGGTTGCTGTTGGTATGGTATACTGTGTTGTTGTTGTTTATGTGATTCTGAGCTGAACTGGCTGTGAAAGGAAATTTTCCTCTGGGAAATTAAAGTCAATAAAGATGAAGCATAGTGTGAAAGTACATTTGTTTCATGTGACACTACAGAGCATAATCATCTTTTGAGTTCATACTGCTAATCTAGGAGATACTCAATTTAGGATAAAGGTCATACTGCTGGGCGATATGATGTCAAATCAATACCACAAATAATTGAACAATTTGCCTCAATTACGATGAATGAACATTTATTTGCACTGATTCATGCACCATTCATAATCGATAACATGATTGTGTTGAAATAGATCCATGGTGTTACCTTTGGTTGCTGAAACTATTTCTCGGCAGTGTTTACATTGACTTCTTTTTGTTTGGTGTTGTCCTCACTAAAACCAAAATGTGTCTAAACAACAGACATGGAATTATACTTTGGTACAGGATAAAAGTTGCTCAGTTGGCTTGGTGTTTAAAGTTTCTTCTGTGTTACTTCTAGTTTGAGACACGAGACAGGGCGGAGTCACAGGTCTACTCATGTGCGAGTATGTATTTGAGGGGACAGGACATGAACACAAACAGTGCGGAAAGTATTAACAGAATTTTACAACAATAGAATGTACTGCAAATGTAATAATTCACATTCCAAAAATGTGTTATAATCATGAAGCTCAAATGTCACTTAGTGGATTCCACCGCCGAGAGGAATACAGCGAATGTTGAAGCATAATATTTTGCACAGTGAAGAGTACAACTTGATGCTCTAACCTTATCCAGACTCATGTTGGTGCAACTTTTATTTAGGAATCGATTGGAGGAACTGAAATTGAAATGTCTTAATGATTCGGATGGAATTTAAACTTTAGTAAGGCTTTAGTAACAAAGAAATTCTTTCTCCTTTAGTTCATGAGCACAACGTAGTTTTAGGACTTGTTTTTGTTTTTTTTTTCTTCTCAATTATTTGGACTTTTTTCTTGATGTAAATAATGAAAAAAATCTTTGTCCTCTCATCATTTTTTTCTCATGCCTGTGTCTAATCCTCTTCCATACACATTTGTGCTGTTTCTGCATGTATTTCATATCATGTAGCAACTGTATTCATTACATTCAACTGTAATTAAGCTTATGTGTGTGTGTTTATTTTGATAAGAAAATGCATTGTATGGATGTGGAAGGCCTTCATTGTTATTACTTTTGGATTTGTTGAGTAAACAAGCAGGAAAGAAGGAAGGGCGAAAGAATGCACAAAATAGACAAGGTCACAAGGTCCTTTCGTATGGAAAAGACAGAATGCCATACTATATTTTCTCTCAGGTTCTGTCTGATTTTATTGGCTAGCTAGTTAGTGTGAATCTGGATGTTCCTGTTCACACATCCCTGAATCTAAAACTTAGTCAGCATTCCATCTGCAGCAGATACTTATAAATACCCACCTTCAGCAGTGGATTCAAATCACTGTCAGAAAATACCTGTCCAAGGCTGTGAGCTCCTTAACTGGTAGAAATACTAGCTTACATATTTATTATTATTTTTAGAAAAGTGATGGCTTCTCTGCAAAAATTGTACTCACCCGCTTGTTAAAGAAGCTATCAAATCATGGATTTTTTTATTTCTGCGAACACAATTCAATTAAACCTGGCCCCAACAGACACTGGGCCAATTGCCTTTCACCCAGAACAAACCTGAGCAACATCAGAACACCCAGAACGGCGACTGATTGTGGGATTCCAGCTGTGATCAGCTTTCCTTCCTGTGTGCAGGGATTCTCAGGGATAAGCCGTACAGAGGGGAGACTTTGACGTTGTACTCGTTGCGGACAGAGCTTTAGTCTTTCCTTGCTGCATCCCAGGATGTGGAAAATTCCGGATTTGTATTTAGGCTGAACTAATTTAGTCCCCTCTAAACCTTGCTGCCCTGATTTCAGGACAGTGTTGGCAAACAAAGACACACAGACACATGTACACCTCCAGACACACACAAACACATGAATGGATGCTCCCTTTTGTCTCTTTCCATGCCAAGTCTAATCCTCCCTTACCAGCTGCAGAGAGAGAGAGAGAGAGAGAGACAAAGAGAGAGAATCTCCTCCCTCCATTCTGCTCCAATTCGCTTTTCAATTTCAAGGTGCTTTATTGGCAAAGCTCTGCCTGAGCAAAGTCAAGGCAGCTCAAAAAAACACAGACGCTTTCGAAGCAAAAAGAAAACAACTGTGGAATTATATCATAGGAAACAGTACAATCAGTACAATAATGATAAGCACTGAAATTTTTTCAATTTGAGGCTATGGAAATTGCACCACCAAAAATGTAAACACATGTGGAAGCAAAGAGGAGGAAGCAGTGGAAGGCTGATCACCACAAATGAGTTTCTCAGGAAATTATTGGGCCTCTTTTGCCCAAATGTAAGTCACCTTATCCAACATGACACATGAGTATGAAGAATGTAATTTATTAAAAAGATAGCTTTGTTCGATGCCAGGTAGAGAATTGAAAGTAGATCATTTGTAATCACATTGCAGAGTAAGTGTTTGATGTCCTTTAAATGGAGCTCAGAGGTCAGTTTTCAATTCACTTTGAAACTGACTAAATTAATGAGTTGTGAGAACAACAGAGTGCTGCATGGCAACATTCTGGAGGGGTGAGTAGGCAGGGGTTAAAGTATGGCATGAAATTCAAAATGTGAATCATTAAAGAGAGAAGAAACTTATTTGCACTCTTTCTAACCTTTTTCTTGTACCCTTTGACTTTTTTTTGCAAAAGCTGCTGCCACTGCTTCTTTCATCTGAAACAATAATGAAAGGAGAAAAGCAAACAGGCACTGGTTGTGTAAAATACAAAGATCACTATGTAGTAGTCACCAAACTAGGGATTAGATTAGAAATCACATATCCCTGGATTTATAGATCCCACACACTCTTGGACTCAGTGACTACATCAGCAACACTCAGATCTTGCTACATGGAATATAATAACTCCTGGGCCAACAGAGTAAACATGCGTCTGGATCACTAGACTTCCCATACATGTGGATTTATAGAATCCACAGACTCTGGGACTCCTGGATGTTTTATATATTCTAAGTAAACTGTTGTTATCATGTTGTTGTGTTCTGTACAAGTGACATCTATTACACGTCTGTCCGTCCTAGGCAGAAGGATCCCTCCTCTGTAATTCTTTCTGAGGTTTCTTATATTCCTTGTGTAGGGTTTTTTAAGTTTTTCCTCACCCGGTTCGAGGGTCTAAGGGCAGAGGATGTCACATCTGTACAGTTTGTCAAAGCCCAGTGAGATAATTGTGATTTTGGGCTGCACAAATAAAATTTGATTTGATTTGAATTTGAAGTGTGGCCCATGTTGCTTTTACAGAGAATTGTATATACAGTATGTTCACTCTATGGGATCATTTTAGATGAAGGTTTTGTGCTCACGAGGTGAGAAATGTTAGTATTTCTTATATATCACTTACTACTTGTGTATTTTGGATGAAACTGAATATTGAAAGGTAATTGTACAATGTCACTTCGTCTGTAAGATCAAACACCTCCACAAAAAGGTTTACTGTAAGTCCCTGAACCTTGGCAGTTATAGACTGCACATTGATTAGTCATTGGGGAGGATTTGGCTAAAGAGGTCCAGGATTAAGATTAAAAAAAACCCAAAAAACTACATCACATCAATTGCAATACAGTTATGGGGCCGTTATTTTTCTCATGTCGGACATGACTTAAAAAATATGTCACTCTTTAAAGATGGCATCATTTTAATATTTAAAATGATATTGCAAAATAATATGATTGTGTGTGTTTCAAATATAAGATTTTAATCACAATCAGAAGTGTCAGAGAGCCAAATGCAATACCTTCTAGTAGGTGTGTGTGCACTTGCATAAATCCATGGGTTACCACTTGACATTTCGGAAGTGCTTTCATTAAGTTGGACGGCTGTCTGAGACAGTTATGATGATGGGACTTTTCAATTTATCCCAGTTAATACTGTGTCTGCTTTGGATCAATAACAGCCTAATCCCCTGATGGCTTCTTCTACTCATGCACACACACACACACACACACACACACACACACACACATGCATGCTTTAATAGATAGCGTGCATACACAAATGTGCACAGACACACTCACAAAATTCATAAGTGAGAGGTTAATCCTCACGCCTGCCAACAGGTCATCATCAGTTCCGAAATTTTAATACATTACAGTAAATGTCGGAGCAGAGGCTGGGCAACACAGAAGAAAGGATAAAAAGGAAATAAAGTAAAAAAAAAAGAATCTGTAAAAAGAGTTGAATATGTTTTAGTCTAGATAGTAAAGCTAGCTGCTGCAACCAGTAGGTGCATTATTGACACGCTGGCATGCTTGTTGTATTTGTGTATGGAGATATTTTGTTAAAGGAGGGGCATGTGGATGTCTTTTTTTTTTTTTTTTTCTTAAACAGAGGGGAAAAATATCAGCCGAGAAAATGTTCATGTCTGTGTGGACAGGGCCTAAAATGAGACTTTCAGGTATGAAAGAGAGTGTAGGACATAAGATAGACTCATAGAAGTTACTTACAAATTCAAAACATATTGTTCGACTTGAACTTTTCTTGGTCCTTTAGTGACAGCAGCCATGTTTCTATGTTTCATGGTCTCTACTTTATTTCCTCATAAGCTTGATTAAAAAACATGCCACACAAGTCTTCTTCTCCCTTTCAGGGTGACTCATTCTGTGACCAGCCGTGCTGTTAGAGTTTTCTCTTTGGCTTAGACCCAGGTGCAGACACGGAATGAACAGGGACTGAGTTCAGCGATTTTTTTGATAACAATAGTAGTGTGGTCGTGGTGGTGTTCGGACGGTGACTGAGTTGGTTCTGAGAACTGGCAGGTCGAGGACGCAGAGGAGGCTCAAAAAGCCGCTGCTCCTATTGACTAGAGAAGAGTCATTTGTTTGCACAAATCTAGTAAAAACAAAACTTCACAATGAAGTTGGTCTGGTTACCACGCATAGCGGAACAATCTGACGCTGAACACAGGATAATAACACTTGCTTTGTTGAGGAAAATCCTGATTGTGAATTTGGCTGCCTGGCATGAACCACATAAAACAGGTGTCGGGAATCTTTTTAGCTTGGAGAACCATGTTTACCTCCATCTTTATCCGCAAATCATAAAACGTATAAAACACACCTTTCAGTACATGTTTTTCATCATATATTTCTATGCATATTTATTCATCCTATATTGTGAAAAACAAACACAAGTCAGTGATAAAAAAAAATGCATTTTGAGGAGCCTGGTTGACTTGATTTAAATAAGTAACTAATTCATATATTCTAGATACATTATATGATGTACACCAAAACATCTCCAGCATTTTATTATTTTAATCCCAATAATCATGAACCACAGTTCAAACAACACATCTCAAAATATAAAACAAGCCATTATCAATAAAATTAAAACAATTGAGGCATGAAACATGTCATGTGCAATGAATATGTAATACATGAAAGTGTAAATTTTTGAATTAAATCCTGAAAAAAGTTACTTTTTCATGACATTCAAATTTGCAGAAGAAGCTCAACTTTCTTCTCAGAAAGTAATCCACATCTAGCATGAAGTGCTTATACATTAGTGACGACAAAATACTGCGAAAGTGGTTTTAATTTTACTACAGGCAGTGGTATTGTCTGCCTTATGTGCTAATTACCGGGATTCCAAATCTGTGCGAGGGCCACAACATATTAAATACACCTAATTAGTATGCAAAATAATGCAGATTACTATACCTGTTTTGACTGACATTCACAAGATGTATTAGTGTGGCTGAAAATATAAAGAATGCATCCTTAGTGTTGAAATAATTTATCTCCATGTATACATATGGAGCAAAGATTATTTTCCCAAAAATAAAGCCCTATAATTTACCCACATTTCATTCCAACCGTATTAAAATGCTCATTGTTACATGCGCTGGTATATTTCAGTGAAGTAATTTGTAATTTGTAATTTGTAATTCAATTTGTAATTCATACTTTCAAAACTCAAAGTCATGCAAAAGAACACTGAGGGTTAGAAAACCAAACAAAAAGCCATGATGCATTTCAGATCAAATACACTTATTTCAAAGGTGACTTGCATATTATTAGGACACAAGAACATTAACAGAGACTAAGAAATTAATGTATAACGTGCTGAAGCAATGGTTGTAATCTGAGAGCCAAAAATAAATTTAAAAAAAAGAAAAGAAATGCTGCTAAATTCCGTGGCATTGCATTTATAGCTTGATGTAATGCCAGGCACACATGGGATGACCACTGAAAATTAAGTTATTAAGACTTTGTTTTTGTTTTGACAGTGGAAATGGAAACAAAGACTGGAAGAGACTAGATCTCAATGTCCATCTTTACTGGAAATTATCAGTGGTAGAATGGTCAAAGCATTCTTTAGTAAACACTGGCAACAGCAAAAAAGGCAAAGTTGTAAAATATAATCTTATTTCTGTAACAGAAATATTGCTATTTTTTGCGAAGGCATTAAAGGCACACTGGGTTTTGAAAGTGTAATAGAAATTGTATTATGCAAATCATCCACTGGGGAAATTTTCCCCAACTCCGCCTTGCTGATTACTGTAATATGGTTTTAAAATATTATTATCATTTTTTTTTTATGCATATCATATTTTTTATAATTTCACAAAGATGAATAAAACAAACAAACAAAAAAACAAAGTGATGTGATATGGAAGAGAAGCCCAAAGAGGAAAGATGAAAAATAATTGCAGATAAATGCAAATATGATTTCCTTGTTTCCATATCAAACCACGTCATGGTGTTTACAGCCCTTGATTATGGTGTTTCATTAATTACAACAGGAATGTAATGGGGAATATTTACAAGCCTCCAACGGCTGTCAGAGGCTGTGTTCAGATGTTCAGATATCCAGATTTTACTTGTTAATTGTGGTGACTTCACATGACACACAGCAGAGGGTTTAAAATACATGTTAGCTCTTTTTCTTATGTGATTAAAAACATGAAATTAGTGACTGAATGGGATTAAAATGACATTTTTGACCTTTTTAACTTGACCATGACCAAAAGCAGCTAGCACCAGCTTACATTCTGCAATCCACCAATAGCAAAAAACTAAATCAGAGAGCCCAGATCTAAGGAATCTATCCTGTCTAATCTATCCTATCTATCCTCCTGACAGCTAGTGGGGGTGGTTTAATGAAACAAAGGACACTACAAGACCGGGCCCAGAAGGTTCCCTCAAGCACAGAGGGAAAACAGAAGGAATTGACACACATCAAGTCAGCGCTCCAGACATGTGGCTACCCTAAGTGAACCTTTGTCAAATCGTCCAAAAGGCGTCACAAAGAACCACCCGAGGCAGAAAGGGAAAAACGGAAGAACGTGGTTATCCCATATGTGGCAGGTCTATCGGAAAAATTCAGAAGAATGTTCCAAAAACATAAAATTCGAGTTAACGTCAAACCGGGCCAGACCTTAAGACAGTGACTGGTCCACCCCAAGGACAAAACACCCAGGCATAAATTCAGCAATGTTGTGTATGCCGTTCAATGCACAGAGGAGTGTTCTGACCTTTATATAGGTGAAACCAAACAGCCCCTCCACAGACGCATGGCACAACACAGGAGAGCCACCTCATCAGGACAGGACTCAGCTGTACATTTGCATCTTAAGGAGAAAGGTCACTCCTTTGAGGACTTCAATGTCCACATTCTGGACAGAGAAGACAGATGGTTTGAAAGAGGAGTAAAAGAGGCCATCTACGTCCACTTGGAGAAACCTTCTCTAAACAGAGGTGGTGGACTAAGACACCACTTGTCTGCAACATATAATGCTGTCTTGGGAGCCCTCCCCAGGCGGTTTCACCCTCATACACACCTGGGACCATGTGATCCCAAGGTGTCACATGAAACCAGGGGTGAGGGGCAAACACCCTCGAGTGATTCACACCTGGGCTCGTGTGACCAGGGGATCGCCCCCCAGGCTAGGGGCTTTCAACCACGTCCTCTTTGTTGGTGATTGTCTCTACCCACTCGGGGTTAAATACCTGGGTTTCCCACACTGATTCTCAGAACCGAAGAAGCCTTTCGGATGAGAGGCGAAACGTCTTCAAACAAAATAAGAAGTCCAGTTGCTTCCTACTAAACACTCCAAGATTAAGATGACCTGGATGACTGAAAACCTTCACGGACACACTTCAAACACAAACACAACAGACCAACAATCATTTCACTCACAAGCAACACGAACACGATGAACTGCATGTAAACATATGTCCCACATTCTCATTTACACAGGTTTCCTGTGATGAGGGTTAAAATAGGAGATTGTAATATTGCAAAGTATGAAAGGAATGCAGTTATTTAAAAATACATGAAACTCTATGTTGCACAATATTTAATAAGTTCAATCATTTTTTCATGCATTCACACCATTAGGACCCTGAGCTCAAAATCAGAAATTGGAAAAACTAATTGTTATCCGTAATTTCATCATGCTTTTGTAAACGAATATAAAGCAAATTTTTTGATAATTTCTTTGTTTTTTGATTTTTGGTTTTGTTTTGAAAAACAAATGAAAGGATGACACATGGGTAAGATAGTATCCTTTGCAGCGAAATAGGCTCTAATTTAGGATACAGGCTACAGCACCTTAAAATATAATGGAACCTGTGGCGTCATAAGCATGTTGAAAGTGTTTTTTGTATTTACCCTCTCTGCCACAAGGGAATGTCATAGTTCATCACTGCAGGTTTAAGGCTGAGTTCATTCTAAATTTAAATTTAAGGTCAGCCCAGATATAACTAGCTCCCTGCCTCCTGCCCCTGTTGTAAAGGGCGTGGCCTTGAGGGTAGCATGCCGACAATTCGAGACTGATTGACCAGCACTTGGCCAGCTTGCACTCAAGGCTAACTGTGAGCAGCTAATGCGGATTCTCTCATGTCCACTCTGAAAACACAGATAGGCTACTCCTCTTGAGTTTTTTCAGAAAACGTACCATCATGGTCATTTGTAAAAGTTTTCATGTGTATTTCATGTGTATCCTGTGTATTTTCACGTGTATTGTGGCAGAGCTACAGACAGACTGGAGGCAGACTCAACACCTGTAAATCAACTACACTAAATTCCCAATTACATTAGGATTGTGATTTGGGGGTTTAGTTACTCTTTAACTGCTTTATATACAGTTGGGTATTTAACATATCAAATAGATCATAGTCTACTAGTCTACTTCAACTTGTAATGATGAATTTTCAGCTAATTCAAGAGGCCTTTTTAAATATTTTATTTTGCATAAGAAAAAATATGTTTTCTCAACATGAAAATAAACTCCTCATCCTTCATATTATCAAAATCAATGGATTTAAAGATATATCGGGTTTTTTTCTGTAGGGTATTCTAATCTGAAACTAGCAACTAAAGTTGTAAAAAAAAATATAAGAAAAAGTGGACGAAAACATCAATCCATCCACTACCCTGCTGCACCCTTGTGTTGTCAATGACCCCTGGATTCCCCGTGTTGCGTGCCATCCATTCACACACACACACTGTAGCTGCATAGATGTGAGAAGCTTTCTATTGACATATGAAAATATGCTGAATACCATATTCTCCACCACTATATGGAACTAGTAACCAACCTCAACTAGTTCCAGGTTTGTGGGGAATCTGTCCCGGCAGAGGGCAGCAGTCTATATTATACATTTGTACTGGGGTAATGAAGACAGTATAATGCAATGCAATGCAAGGTTGGCTGTCATTGCTCACTAGATATTCTTGAGGGTATATAAAATCTTGGTACAGCATTCTTCTTTTTTTAGCCTGGGTTGTCCAGCTTCTTGACATGCCAGAGTGGGGACCTGGATGCTTTGTTTTGCCAAACAGATTTTACTTTGACAAGAAATGTTCAGAGACTCTTCTTGTTGTATACTTTAAATTGATTTTATTTACTTTTACATGAAGTAACTGGACTGGACAGGGGGGTTGGGGGTAGACAAATATCACCCAAGGAAGGGTGGTGGTGGTACCTCATCAATGTGTTTAAGAAATCGCAGCCTGTAGGTGTGTGAATGGAAGGAGCTATGTTTTTGTAGTCCTGGCCATCGGGATTTATTTTATATATATCATATATTGGGCACCAAGATATGCTTTTCACATACTGCCAGTTGCTTGAACTACTGACCAATCACATTCAGGTCAGATTAATCTGTCTTGTGTTGTCCATGGTTCCCTCACACCCCACAATTGCTTAATTGTAACGGGATCTGAAGATTTTGGGGGAAAGGTCAAAGACTTGGGCTCTTTGTTGTGTTAATCAAGCCATTCCTGAATGATATTTGTAGCTCCTGAGGATGGTTTTGCCATATGGGGTTGTGCCACAATATCTAGGTGGATGATCTGTGTCAAAATAGTGTCCACATGAATTTCAGGACCCAAAGTTCCCAGAAGAACAATCCATTGTAACAACAACAACAAATATCATTTCTATTCATTTAACTTGGCATGTAAATGTGGTGGCTGATGTATGTCTTGCGTGAAGTTTCTGGGCAGTTAGGTCTAGCATTTGGACAATAAGACAGTTTTTTATAACTGTGCCTCTATATAACACCACAATAGATTTGGAAAAATCAACAACAGCAAAGAAACAATCAAGATATGAACGAGGTGCATTAAGCTTTTATTTAAGAGGTTTTACAAAAATTAGCCTTCTACTGTTTAGTAATTACAGCCACTTCATACAGAGTACGTCCATTTTTAGGGGCTCAAAAGTATTTAGACAATTGATTTAGAAGCAGTTTGATGACCAGGTGTGGCCCGTTTACTTGTTACTTCATGACAAATGAACCAGATAAAAGGTCTGGAGTTGATTTCAGGTATTGAATTGGCATTTGGCAGCCATTTGACTGGAGCTATCAATATGAGGTCCAAGTAAATATCAATGCCAGTGAACGAGGCCACCATTAGACTGAGAAAAATAAATAAATCTGTCAAAGAGGTAGCAAAATATTTTTGGAGGTGACCACATCAATAATTTAAGAATTAACTGGTGAGCTCAATGGCTTTGAAAGGCCTTTAAGACTATGGAAAAAAAAAAAAAAAAAAAAAAAACTAAAGTGGATAATCACAGAATTGAGGCAAGTCATGATATCATTGTCAAAGTCTACAATCAAGAGACACCTTCATTAATGTAAACACAGAGGGTTTACAACAAGATGCAAACAAATGGTAACATTCAAGAACAGGAAGACCAGATTAGACTTATCCAGAACACATCTAAAAAAGCCTCCCAATTTCTGGAATCAGATTCTTTGGACAGATGGAACATGGTGTGTCAAACATGGTGGAGGCAGTGTTATGGCATGTGCACGTATAACTGCCAATGGAACAGGCTCACTGGCGTTTATTGATGATGTGAATGCTGACAGAAGTATCAGAATTAATTCTGAGGTGTATAGGGGCTGTACTCTCTGCTCAAATTCTGCCAAATGATACTAAACTGATAGGACGACGCTTCACAGTGCAGATGGATTATGACCCTAAACATACTGCGAAAGTTATAGGCTTTTAAAAGGCAAAGAAGTTAAATTCTTCAAAGGCCAAGTCAGTCACCTGATCTCATCCCAACAGAGCAGCGATTCAGTTACTGAAGAAAAAACTAAAGGCAGACTCACAAGCAGGCAGCAACTGAAGGTGGCTGCAGTGAAGGCCTGGAAAACCATCTCCAGGGATGAAACAGAGAATTTGGTGACGTCCATGGGGTCCAGACTTTAGGCAGTTATTGACGTTCATCCAATTATTAGAAACTATGGCTACATTTAAATTTATGCTAGTTTGTCCAGATACTTTGAACCCCTGAAAATGGAGGTACTCCGCATAAAATGGCTCTAATTCCTGAACGGTAAATGCCATATTTTTGTAAAACCTCTTACATTAAAGCTGAAAGTCTGCACTTCGATCACATCTTGATTGTTTTATTTCAGATGCATTGTGGTGGTATATAGAGGCAAAACGATTAAAAAAAAAACTGTCATTGTCCAAATGCTTCTCAACCTAATAGTACTTGTTAAGTGGTTTTTGGGACTTCAAAAATATATTGTGCATCCTACAGAATGGCTAACAGGTGTTCTCTATCTATTATGATTGCTACCATTTGTGCACAACTTTCTAAGCATGATGTAATTTCTCTCGACCTTTGCAAAACATAATTACACTTTCACTGCATTTTAACATATTTAATGAAAATTAAAAAATTCAACAATATCACATATTTCAAAAAGCCAATCTAATAACACTGCAATGTTTTTTAATGTAATTTTTCCCACAGTAAGGTGCAGACAATGGTTGTGTGGTATCTCACTTTATAACCCACATTGAATGCTGCTCAGGTGTGGCATGACTTTCAGAAGATGAATACTGTATGTATAATAGATCTGTTGCAATTTCACGTTGTCATCCTCTGCTGGCATTCTCCATAGTGTTTCAGTACTAATCCCTCATGTGAAGAAAACTAACTTTGACACATTAGTTGTACACCAGCATGTTCTTTGCAGTTTTCTGCTTCTCTGGTTAGCAAGCCCCAGGCTACCAGTAGAGTGGTTGCCATGGAGTTTTGACATCATTTCATAAATGAGAATAGATGAGTCTGGGAAGTCAATATGGGTCGGAGCTGCTGAGGGGTATTATGGGAAAACAATGAACACCGCTCCATCGAAATAACCTCCACCTCCTGCTGAGTCACACATGCATGCACAAACACAAGGATGTCCACACCAGTGCATATACATTTATCAGCTTGTGTTTACATGCATAGAATTTCAAGAGACTCCTTGAGGTAATCAGCCATATCTGAGTTAAATAACATCTAAAGCTTTATACTGGTGAAGCACTTTGCACAATGTACCTGCAAAATGGGACCCTGTTTGCTTTTTTTTTTTCTATTCCATTGTTCTGCTGTCAAATAAGATGTTTTCTGAGTTTAGAATACAATTACACCTTAAAACACATAATACAAAGGCATCACAGACATTCTACATGATTAATGCAGAGGAAAAAATGTACTTATATATCAGGTGTTTGATGCTAACAGTTCTTAAATGCATTCCTGTGTGTCATAGGGTGTATTGTGGCGCTGGCAGCTATTTATATTGTTGCGATTAGGAAACCTAATATGTTGTGTTAGTTCAAAACCAAAACAGAGAGTATGTATTGGCATCTACAGCATACAGTTAACTCTCAGCATACTGGGAGATTAATGGGCAAACACACCAGAGCAACAGGGGTCCAGTCCTGCTATAGAGCCAGAGGATAGATGTAGAGGACACCAGAGGGAGTAACCTTGGACAGGGATTTTGTTTGAAACTTGATGCATGACACAAACATGTTGACTTTTTGACAGTTAGTAGCTGTATTCTTACCTTTGGCCATTTATGGTGTACATTTATTGTTGTGGGGTGCATTGATGTGTACGATTTGTGTAAATTGCTTCTTTGACCAATTCCAAAGAGATGCAGTGGAGGCAATGGATACATTTAAATAAGCAGTGGCAACATGAGTGGACTGGAGAAACAGCAAACAATGAAAAAACTTTAAGTAACTTCTCAATACATTTATAATTTATAAGTAATATGTTCAATAAAATCTCTCACTGAATCTGCTTTTTGATCACTTTAGAAGGAGCAGTTAATTTGCTCTCACAGAGTGGACATATTAGACATAACTGTCTATTAAAATCAGCAATTGATTAAACTATTAGAAATGAGTTACAGTGCCACAATTTTTTTTTTTTTTTAGCTCGAACCTTTAGCTCATCTCGGTTTGTGGGAATCTATGAACGTGCTACTTTATATCTGCCCTGTCTCCACTCACAGCTCTACCCCTCCCTTGCGGCTGGAGCAAGCTAGAACCTTCCTGCTCTGTCATCTTACAACATTTAAACTAGTCAGTTGGAGTAATTTAGCCGTACATTTTTTAACTAGGCATGGATTTCAGGAAGAAGAAGAGGAACTACTTTTAGGTCGCCTATTGTATCACTAGGCTTTTACAAACTGTACAGATGTGACATCCTCTGCCTTTAGACCCTGGAACTGGGTGAGGAACAACTTAAAAAACCCTAAACAGGGAAAATAATAAGCAATCTCAGTAAGAACCACAGAGGAGGGATCCTTCTTCATTATCAATCTATCCCTTGTAACAGGTTATGTGCCCCAGTCATTTAAAGTAACTGTAATTAAACCGCTCCTAAAAAAACCTACCCTAGACCCAGAAGTTCTAGCCAACTATAGACCAATATCCAACCTCCCCTTTCTTTCAAAGATTCTAGAGAAAGCAGTAGCGAAACAACTATGTGGCTTTCTTCAGTATAATAGTCTATTTGAAGAGTTTCAGTCAGGTTTTAGAAAGCATCACAGCACAGAAACGGCATTGGTAAAAGTTACAAATGACCTCCTCACTGCATCTGATGCGGGACTTATCTCTATACTAGTCTTATTAGATCTTAGTGCAGCTTTTGACACTATCGATCATCACATCTTACTACAGAGGATGGAACAGCAAATTGGCATTAAAGGATCTGCTCTAAGATGGTTTAAGTCCTACCTATCTGATAGATATAATTTTGTTCATGTTAATGATGAATCATCAAGATATGACAAGGTTAGTCATGGAGTCCCACAAGGTTCTGTGCTTGGACCATTACTATTTACTCTATATATGCTTCCTGTAGGTAAAATTATTAGAAAGCACGCCATACATTTTCACTGTTATGCAGATGACACACAACTATACTTATCAATGAAGCCAGATGAAACCCATCAGTTAGCTAATCTACAGTCATGTCTTAAGGACATTAAAAACTGGATGTTTCATAACTTTTTAATGTTAAACTCTGACAAAACTGAAGTCATTGTGCTGGGCCCCAAACACATTAGAGACTCATTATCCAGCAACATAGTTAATCTGGATGGCATTGCCTTGGCCTCCAGCACCACTGTCAGAAACCTGGGTGTTATCTTTGACCAGGAGCTGTCTTTTAAATCACATGTTAAACAGATTTCAAGGACCGCCTTCTTTCACCTCCGTAACATTGCTAAAATCCGGCACATCCTGTCTCAACAAGATGCAGAAAAACTAGTTCATGCGTTTGTTACTTCCAGGCTGGACTACTGTAATTCTTTATTTTCAGGTTGCCCTAACAAAATTTTAAAAACTCTTCAGTTAATCCAAAATGCAGCAGCGCGTGTACTGACTAGAACTAATATCAGAGACCATATTTCCCCCATACTGGCTTCTCTGCACTGGCTCCCAGTTAAATTCAGAATAGAATTTAAAATCCTTGTTCTCACCTACAAAGCTATTCATGGTCAGTCACCATCTTATCTTGAACAGCTCATAGTACCCTATCGCCCATCCAGAACCTTACGCTCCCAGGATGCAGGGTTATTGGTGATCCCAAGAATTTCCAAAAGTAGAATGGGAGGCAGAGCTTTCAGCTATCAAGCTCCTCTCCTGTGGAACTATCTTCCAGTCTTGGTACGGGAGGCAGACACACTCTCTGATTTTAAGAGTAGGCTTAAAACCTTCCTTTTTGATAAAGCTTATAGTTAAGGCTGGCCTATCTAGCCCTTAGTTATGCTGCTATAGGCTTAGGTTGCTGGGGGAACACTCCATGATTCACTGAGCTTTCTTCTCTCCCCCCTCTGACTCCGACTCCTTCTCTGCTCCTGTAAATGTCCATATCCTTACACTAACTTTACTTCTTCCCCGGAGTCGTTGTGCTTTACCATCCTGCAGGTTTTTCTAGGTCGCGGTGGGAGGTGCTGCTGTGGTCCTGCCTGATGCCTCCTGGCCACATTAGGAAAGGAGATCCTGTGACTTGGATCCTGTGACTTGGATCCTAGGCTGGATTTCCAAGTGCAAATCGGGACCCACAGATCACAATGGCTTCTGGATCCATAGACTACACCTGCTTCTGGACCACTACACTTCACATATTACAGATTCTACAGATTCTACATACTCTTGGACTCAGCAACACCCAGATCTTCCTACATGGAGTACAATGACTCCTGGACCAACAGAGTCCACCTGCGTCTGGATCACTAGACTTTCCATACATCCGGACTCATAGAATCCACAGACTCTGGGACTCATGGATGTTTTATGCATTCTAAATGAACTGTTGTTATCATGTTTTTGTGTTCTGTACAAGTGACATTTATTGCACGTCTGTCCGTCCTAGGAAGAAGGATCCCTCCTCTGTGGCTCTTCCTGAGGTTTCTTATTTTCCTGTTTAGGGTTTTTTAAGTTTTTCCTCACCCGGTTCGAGGGTCTAAGGGCAGAGGATGTCACATCTGTACAGGTTGTCAAAGCCCAGTGAGATAATGTGTAAATTGTGATTTCGGGCTATACAAATAAAATTTGATTTGATTTGATTTGATTCTTCCTGGGATGGACATAACTACAATAGATGTCACTTGTACAGAGCACATTAACATCATCATCATGACAATAACAAATTAGCAATAATATATAAGACAATCATGAATCCAAGGGTAAGTGAGATCTATGAATCCAGATTTATAAGAAATCTATTGATTCAGAAGCAGGTGTAGTCTGTTAATTGAGGAGTCCTAGTGGTCCATGTATTCAGATTTTCTTGTTGCTTATGACATCAATCCACAAGTCCAAGAGTATGTGGAATCTATAAATCCAGAGATATGTTAAGTCTATTGATCCAGAAAAACAACAAATATGTGAACAAATTATGCATCAGATTTTAGCAATGTTACAGAGGCAAAAGAAGGCTGTCTTTGAAATCTGTTTTACATGTAAGTTAAAAGACAGTTCCTGGTCAAAGATACAATTCAGGTTTCGGACTGTGGTGCTAGAAGCCAAGGCAATGTCATACAGATTAACTATGTTTTTGAATATTGAGTTTCTAATGTGTTTAGGGCCCAGCACAATGACTTCAGTTTTGTCACAGTTTAACAGTAAAACGTTATGAGACATCCAGTTTTTTATATCCTTAAGACATGCCTGGATTTTAGCTAACTGATGGGTTTCATCTGGCTTCACTATAATCTGCATAGCAATGAAAATTAATATATTGATTTCTAATAATATTACCTAAAGGAAGAATGTATATAGTGAATAGTATTGGTCCAAGCACAGAACTTTGTGGGACTCTGTGACTAAGTTTATCTATCTGGATGATTCATCATTAACATGAACAAATAGATATCAATCAGATTAGTTGGACTTAAATCAGTTTAATGCAGATAGGTTAATGAAAATTTGGTGTTCCAGCCTCTGTAGTAGGATGTGATGCTCTATGGTGTCAATAGCTGCACTAAGATCTAATAAGACAAGTACAGAAATAAGTCCCTCATTGGATGCATGAAGATGGTCATTTGTAACTTTCACCAATGCCGTTTCTGTTCTATGAGGCTTTCTAAAACCTGATTGGAAATCATCAGATAGTCTATTATCCTGATGAAATTCACATAACATTAGAATAATTTTCTGTGTGAAGTTTGCATGTAATCTCTGTCTTCTCATGGTTTTAAAGATTCTAAATTAGCTCTATGTACTGTATGTACTATATACTTCCTTATAGGACTTAAAATCAAAATGCTGCCTGTCTGACCTAACAGCATGATATGTTTGAAGACATGAGCTGTATATATTCAAATATTTTAATTGACAGAGAAAATGAATTTAAAATCTGACTAGAAAAGCAACATGTACTCTCTTATTCTTTGATAATGCTCTCACTAATAAGACTGTTAATGATTCAAACAAGATTACTGACAATTATCACTGTTTTAGTTGTGAATGTCATGGACAATGAGAAAATCTTAACTAGAACTGTTTAAGCCTGAGAAAGAAACAATGCAAAGTTTCTTTAACTTCTTCTTTTTTTGTTGGCACTGTGTTCTCAACTTAAAGTCAAGTGTGTCTTTGTGCTCTCAGCCTTTACCTCTTTTCCTCCTTCACATAATTCTTCACACCCCTCATGAATTTTACTCTCTATCTCTGGGTCCTCTTTTATTAAATGCCAGCAAGTACAGTAGAATATGGGTGGGATTAGTAATGAGCTGTAATCCATTTCTCCCACAACTTCAAACCCCACTTCTTAGTGGTTTATATATATATATTACTTGTATTTAATAAATGTTTCACCTTACATTGTCAGTGCATTATTTTATTCAATTAACATATTTAACTCATATAAGATAGACCCTTCAGTAGTAATAAGACAGAGAACAACATTAACTGAAGTATAAATCACAGCAACAGAAGTAAATACCTTGAAATTAAAGTCACATCTGCTTATTTAAGTCCATAATGGCATAAGTGACAGAGATACTGGATCTGGAGCATGCAGTCTGTTCTGTTCCCTCTCATCATCACCTAAACAGCTCGGAACTGTGAGGACATGGGGTTCTCTGGTACCTTGCATTGGGACACTGGCAGTGGATTCTATGAATCATATGGGGTTCTGCCTCAGTTCTGGTTTTGTTGCATCCTATTAACACTCAATTGGATTGGGATCTGAGGACTTTATGGCCCAGGTCAACGCCATGGACCCTTTGTCAAGTTATTTTAGCTATTCCTGAATGGATTCCTGCTTTACATGTTAAAGTAAGTGTCATGATATGACTTTTTTGTAAGATACCTCAATATACATAAATAAAATTGACTTGATCATTTGATTTTTCATAAAATGCTATGCATGCAGGTGTGCAATTTCCTTTGAAAATATCCTTAAAACAACTTCCTTGGAAATGTGTGCAAATGTATCATGATTCATTTTTTGGTTTTTATGTGCACTCCTTCAAAAAGAGGTCGATGCAAAGCAAAACATCTCAGAAACAATGAAAGGATAAAACAGACAGGGAGGAATGATTGTGATTTGGGGTGAGACATGATTTTCAAGTTTCGATTCCACACATCTACAGGGTCATGGAACATCCTTCAAAGACAAAGGAACAACCATGATGATATAAATGTTCATGCTCCTGTGCTTGACTGGCTAGCTGAGAGGTGCTCACCATCCCTCTCACTAGCTTGTCCTCTTCTTTGTTGGCCCTAGAGTCTCCTGTGTATGAAGCAGTTTTTGGTGGCCCTCAAGGTTATCACTGCACTAGTACGCCAAGCTTTACTAGTCTTCGCTTCAATGCCAGAACGCACAAGTGACACAAGGTTATAGTTCCTCCCTGGGTCCCGGATGACTATCCAAGTCAGCTGTATCCACCTTTAAACAATTTTTGCTAAAGACACATATTTAATGTTGGAATAAAAACAGCATGCATCCTGGAAGTCCATGCCACCATAAGTGGCTAGATTCTAAGCTTAGCTTGAAGGGCCAGGAAGAGAAACAGAAAAAGAGGGAGCACATGGCAATGATTTGAATTAAATGTTAAAATATTTAATATTGAAAGGGAACGTCAGTTCCCCATAGCTCTTGCTTTCAATCTTTGCCCGATTTCAGCTACAGGTCCTCAGGGGAATTTGGCCTGGGTCGTGGAGAGACGGGGATGAAAACAGCTCCCAGATGAGAGACATGAGTTGAGAGATAAGCTGAAGTCAGGAAGTGATTGATATGGGTTATGGCTGAGGAGAGGTTGAGAGGTGCTGGAGATAGAGGAATGAAAATAAACACATCACAAGTAGAATGAAACAAAGAAAGCCACAATTCTTTCACTGTTTATTTACTGACATATTTGAATTTTATATACAGTATATATATATGTATGTATGTATATGTGTATGAGTGTGTGTGTGTGTGTGTGTGTGTGTGTGTGTGTTTGTAAAATGCAAAAGAGTAATGCGGGAGAATAAAATCAATTAGACGGGTTTGTAACAGAAAGTTCTGCTGCTATCTTTCAGTCAGAGTCAAATTAGGATAACGTTCCAGGTAACACAATATTTTGGACCGTGAAGTAAGAGCGGTGGTTAAATTTATCTCCAAAAATGTATTTGGAAGTTTCAGATTATTATCTTTAATCACCTCAGTTTTATCACTCTACAAATAAATACCCAAACAACATTTAGAGGTGATAACTCGTGGATTGCTGAATCATCCCAAACACTCTGAACCATTCATTGGGCATTTGAGGTGGTTTTATCAGAGCTGCCTGAGGCTGGCTGGGAGGATCCCACCATTCTAAAGCATGTTTTTTCCCCAAAAAAGATCAGAAGAACACCCTGCGGTCGCTAATGTGCTCTGAATGAAGCTTCAAACTTTAACCAAGTTTAAGGTATTTTTCTTAACAAGCATATAAAAAACAAAAACACAAAAAACACCTGAATAACATTTTTGGCAAGGTGTTGGTTCAAGGCAAATTGGAACAACAAATGATTGGGGAAATTGATGAATGCTTATAAATAGCAATTTTTTGTGTTGTGTGTAATGTAAATACATTAAGATACTATTTTTGAACAGCAGATATCTAAAAAAAAGCATAATGAAATTCACATTTCTATTTATGATTGCTGATTTTTTTTAATTAGGACAAGTGAGAAAGGATTTGAGTTGTTGTACTCTTTTGAAGTTCACCTGTGTTTTTTCCTTCTTTGACAAGTCAAATGCTGCGTCTGAAATCACACCATACTCCCTAATATAGGGTTTTCCTATGTAGAGCTTTGCATATTGAGCTCATAGACCAAATGAAAAAAAATACACTTGATCATTTTTCTAGCACCATTAATGTCACCGCTGTTGCACAATTAAAACATATCTGATAAAAATCAACAGGACTGCATCAAGCTGATTTAAATCATATTTCTCAGGCGGATATCAGTTTGTACACGTCAGTGACATGTCAATCGTGTACACTACACTTAATTATAGAGTTTCACAAGGATCTTTACTTGGAGACATTTTATTCATCCTATATATGCTTCCTTTAGGTAATATAATCAGAAACTACTCAATTAATTTTCATCCTAGGAGCATAAGGTTCTGGATGGGTGATAGGGTACTGTGAGCTCTTTAAGATAAGATGGTGCCTGACCATGAATAGTTTTGTGGGTGAGGACAAAGATTTTAAATTCTATTGTGGATTTAAGTGGGAGCCAGTGCAGAAAAAACCAGTACGGGGGAAATGTGGTCTCTGATATTAATTCTAGTCAGTACACACGTTGCTGCATTTTGGATTGCCTAAAAACGAGTTTTTAAAATCTTATTAGGGCAACCTGAAAATAAAGAATTACAGTAATCCAGGCTTGAGGTAACAAATGCGTGATCTAGTTTTTCTGCAGTCCTACTCTGTGCTTCCATTAGGAGGGTTTCCTGCCAACAATCCCATTGAGACTGTCTGTTCCCGACCACCTAAATTGATTAGCTTTAATTTAAAGAAAGGCTGAGTATCACATAAATGAAACCAACAGGCTAGCTTAATTTCAAACATGTCTTAAAGATATTAAAATGTGGATGACCTGCAAACAGAAATTATTGTCCTTGGTCCAACACACCTCAGAAATAAATGATTGAATGACATAGTAACTCTGGAAGACATCTTCTTAACCTCTAATAGCACTGTACAAAAGCTGAGAGTCGTCTTTGATCAGGATCTGTTTTTTGACTCCCACATAAAACAAATCTCTAGAATTGCCTTTTTCATTTACGTAACATTGCAAAAATCAGATACTTTCTGTCTCAAAATGATGCGGAAAAATTGGTCCATGCCTTTGTCACTTCCAGACTTGTCTACTGTAACTCCTTATTATCAGGCTGTACTACCAAGTCATTAAAGACCCTGCAGCTGATTCAAAACACTGCTGCTCCTGTACCCCGGAGTCCCTCTGCCTTAATGTCTCTCAGCCACCTGGTTATGTAGGCGTGACGGTTCTGGTAGCAAGCTGCTATCCGGTGGAGATGTGACCTTATATCTGGGATCATGATCAACTTCACCTATCCTACCCAGGAAAAGACAGAGTGGCCTGGAATCCTGACCTAGATCACCGTCTGGTTCCTGGATTCTGCTGTTTGATAACAAGCTACTGGACTCAGTTTTCATGGTTTTATATCCATAGACTATAATGCGTGTCATGCGTGCTCTGTACTTGTGACATCTATTGCACGTGTACCCATCCCAGGGAGAGGGATCCTTTCTCTGTTGTCTCCCTGAGGTTTCTTCTTTTTCCCTGTCTAGGGTTTTGGGATTTTTCCTCACGCGGTTTGAGGGTCTAAGGGTAGAGGGTGTTATGTACAGATTGTAAAGCCCTCAGAGGCAAATTGTTATTTGTGATTTTTGGCTATACAAATTAAACTTGATTAATTGATTGATTGATGAAAGCTTTAAGATTCACATATTTTTATTGAAAGCCATTGTACCCTCTGAACAGGTAAACGATCATAGTGCCACCAGGTGTAGGACAATGCTGATTTCCTCTGTGTGTGTGCGTTATGATCAAATGTGTGGAGGGGGGCTATGACAATGGAGTGATGGCATCTTTTGGACTATACAACTCAATGAATGACTTTAAAGGAAAGGATGCATCAGACAGAAAGAGAAATATCCTGTTTTATGGTATTAATAGATTACAGACAAAGCAGAGAGAAAGACTGAAAGCAAGAAAGAATTTCTTGAGATTAAAGTTGCATATTTCTGAGAAAAAGCTCAAATTTCTTCTGCTATGACAAAGTCAGAAATGTGTGATGGAAAGAAACTTTACAATTTACATGAAAAATGTCAGAGAGAGAGAGAGTGAGAGAGAGAGAGAGAAAACAGACAGCAGTTCAATCAAATGCTAGCAATAAAATGTTAGTATGATGACAATATAAATACCTCCAGATCATTTTCAAGTCTATTTTTGCTGGGAACTATAGGCGTGGCATGGAAAAAACTGGCTGAAGTTGAAATCTGTAGATTAGCTGCTGCTGGAGGCGACAACTGTTGTGAGCAGTGCTGCTCATAAGAGCTGTGTGGCTGCTCTAACATAAAGGAAAGCAAGAAGTTCTGCAACACACGCACATTAACACACACTATGCATGCCTCACGAGTGAAAGTAACTATCAAGTCACTATTGAATAACAAGGTACAGTAAAGTGATGTATGATGGTTTTTCCATTATTTCTAATGGCCAGGATATTCACACTTACAGGGAGTTCCAATATTTTTCAAATTAAGCCCTGTTTCCCGAACTTTGATGGTTTAATACATCACTTTTTTTAATTCCAACTTTAATATAGAGCTTTGTTGCTATGGCTGTTTAGCTTGGCAATGCTAAAAATATCATTGTAAGTGTTTGGTAACATTAAGTTGATACCTACAGTGAAACACACATGTAAACTTGATTAATTTAGTTTATAATTAATATTATGTTTTAAATGTTGTGTAAAAAAGATTACATCGTCAAATAATGTGATTACTGAAAATTAAGTATTTGTATTGTCAGATTTTTTTTTTTATTAATTTATTTATTTTTGAAGATGCAAGTCAAGTGACAAACTGATGGACACCTGATGTACATGCCCTCTTGCTTTCTTCTTCATGTCCAGCACCACCCTGGAAACAAACTCTTTGACCCCTTCCCATCTGGAGGAAGCTACATAACAGTCACAGTTCAGTGTTTCAAATTATCATCCCCTGACTCACCCACTCTTGCACACGTTCATCCATTACACACAATGCACTTTTTGGATCTCCTCCATCTTTGCGAACTTTGCATGTCAGCTGTCTGCAATGCTGTACACAAACTTCATAAGCCATATATTCCACTATATTCAGCCCAATTTTTTTTTTGAAAATCTTTTCCTTTGTGAAAGTGTTGATTAAAAGCAGAAGCAAAACTCTAAAGAGGAATAATTTTAATAGTAATAAATAGTAAAAAAAATTGAACACAAAGTGGGGGTTGCTTTACCAGATGGCAGCACTGTTAGGCTTTCAATGTCCTGTTGTTGCACATAGCCATGAATTTTGTGTGTATATGACACCCAAGCTCCACCCAAGCTCCCTCCACTCCTCCAGGGTCACCTCTAGAGGTAGCCTCTGTGAAATATGAACAAAAAATAAAGCAATGGAGATCAGAGTTTTAGATGTATAGGTAGTGTATATATAGTATGTAAATATGGTGTGCATGCCTGTACTGCTAGAGAGACACAAACAGCCAAAAACAAATTCCTTGCACTTGTGAACATGATTGGCCAAATATGTCTGAACACTGTTGTGAAAGAAAATGGAGCAGGTTTATGCTTGTTTAAAAGACTGATGGCTGGCTCCGGTAGCCTGAAGTGGACGTCTGGCAGTAGGCTTGGTGGTGGCATCAAAATCTAACTACACAGCAGTGAATAAATAAAAAATGAAATTAAAAAAACTATAATGTAAAAGTCAGTATTCCAGCTAACGAAGTAGTAGCTAAAATGTAAACTTGGCCAACACGCCCATTTTTTTTTGTTCTCACAAGCTGAAGTTTCAGTAACAGTCAGCAAACAGTAATTTTAAGCTTCTGGGTGGGACACAGTGGGCTTTCGTGTTCCTGTAATGTCCTCACACCTATTTACATATGAGACAAAACAGTTGCACAACATAAGGTATACATCACAATGAGAAGTGTTAGATTTTAAGTGTTAGTAGAAAGTAAAATATAGAGTCATTTCGGCCTTTCTTTACTCCAATTTAGTTTGTTGCACAGCGTCACAACTCTAACTCTGTGCACCTCTACAGATTGACTTAAGAGATTTCAGATTGTGTGATGTTTTGGATTTTAACTGAGGATAAAGACGACCCAATTACTCTCCTTTTATTTAACTATAAATTGTCATCAATCAAATCGTTACAAGAAATATTTGTGTGTACGCACATCTAAGCCAGTATCTATATTTGATTTAATTAATTTAACTTAATTTATTTTGCAGGTAAATGCTAATTTGAGTTAGTTTCCTGGTGTTATGTATAACCAGTTCAACACAGCTGGTCTGGGTAATGGAAAAGAATAATCACCTATGATATAGTAGTGGAATATACTAGACTGTTAAGCACAATGTAACTTGATAATAATCTATAATGATATTGTTAACTTCTGCCACTACATTATTGTTGTTGAAAAAAAACCTGTGTTGACTCAATTGTTATAATTATTGAAAGAGTCACTGCAATGCTGTTGTATACCTGTGTATGGGTGTTAAATTAGTATTGCATTTTTTTTTGCTGTGTAGTTTTACTGGTAGATGTCAGGATCCCCTATTAACCAAAAAACTGGACACTGTGTTCACTGTGACACCAAATGTTACCAGTCTTTCCTAAATCCAAACAAGTGGGATTTTTGTGCCTGACCTGAATTTATACTTATTGGTTTAGTTGTGATGCTGGGGCAGATGACTGCGATCTGATGACCTGGAATGAGAATGCGTGGGTCATTGATCAAGTACTTAAATGCCAAATCTTATCAATGCTCTTTCATATATAAGGAACACAGTCTTGTACAGCCATGTCATGTTTTGAAGAAACTCACTTAAAATTTTAATTTTGCAGAGGATTTTGCATATTTATTTGCATTTTTATTTTTTAGCCAGCACTAAAAGCTCCTCTCTATAAAGCTTTCCAGTGAGATGAGGTCAGCTAGGATCTCATCAGAGGGGAAAACATAATCATGTCTTTGATATTGACACATGCAGAGTGTTGGGGTAGGTGAAGAGCTCTTAGATGCGTCGTCAGACACAGGGTGCAACCACAGACACATACCATCAACATGAGTACAAACAGACAAACCAGATGAGTACAGGTGCACACTTAACTTATAAGCACTTGATGCATGAAATCTTGATTTATGGCTGCTAACTTATATGTCAACTCGGTGTGAGGTGGGTGTATTTCTTGGTTTCAGTGGTGTTACCGACTAATCCTAAATACAGAAGTATGGCAGTAGTTTCAGAGGGTTAACTTTTGCTTTTACACCCTCCCCCCAGTGAAGAAATGAAAAATCCACATTTATTGTTTATTTTAATTTATTTTAATAAATTGCCACAACAAGACAACATTCCTAGTGTCTGATCACAATACAGCATCCAGACTGCAACTCTCCTGCATTGCTTGTGAGAGCAGTCTAAATCGTACTTATCTTGTAATACACAATCCTTTTCTCAAGCTAAATATCCCCTTCACTTCACTGCAATGTAGCTTTCCAATTAAAGATCAGCTAAAGTTAAGAGTTCAATAAGGCAGCACTTTTACAGATTGTTAATGAATACAGCAATATTGTCTGTTTGAACTGTAAAGTGTGTAGCAACAGATGCGTACTCTGGTGGAGCAAACTTTAAAACAGGGATAGCAGCTAATAAAAACAAATTCAACGAATCTTAAACAGCACAAATGCCATGGGCTCAAACTGCAAAGTGCGTCAGAGAGCCAGGCAGACACTGAGCTGACAGACAGCAGTGAGTTTGTTTGTTGTTGGAAAGGGGCAGCCTGTAAAATATGAGACTGGTGGAGGCCATTTTGATGGTAGAAAGGTGATTTACAGAAGCTCAAAAGAGGAATATGGCTTCAAGGATGAAAAGACACAGCAGGCGAGGACAGGGGGAGGTGAAGTGGCAGAGAAGCGAGAAAGAGTTGGCCATCTACAGTAGGGAGAGATGGAATATTTTTAAAATCATGAATGCAGTGCAAAAACACAAATAAAAATGTTTGCTGTTGACTTTCATTTTGTTTATCTTTCATTTGAATTTCTGTAAGTGTGTTTTGCTATGAGTTAACAAGGCCATTAAGCTTTGGTTTTTTTGTGGTTCTTGGAGTGTTTAGTAGGAAGGAACTGGACTACTTATCTTGTTTGAAGAAGTTTCGCCTCTCATCCGAAAGGTTTCTTCAGTTCTGAGGGTCAGTGCGGGAAACCCAGGTATTTAACCCAGAGTGGGTGGAGGCAATCACCAAAAATGAGGACGGAAGAATCTTCCAAAAACACAAAATTCGAGTTAACTTCAAACTGGGCCAGACCTTAAGACAGACTGGTCCACCCCAAGGACAAAACATCAAGGCAGAGGAGTGCTCTGACCTTTATATAGGTGAAACCAAACAGCCCCTCCACAGACGCATGGCACAACACAGGAGAGCCACCTCATCGGGACAGGACTCAGTTGTACATCTGCATCTTAAGGAGAAAGGTCACTCCTTTGAGGACTCCAATGTCCACGTTCTGGACAGAGAAGATAGATGGTTTGAAAGAGGAGTAAAAGAGGCCATCTATGTCCACTTGGAGAAACCTTCTATAAACAGAGGTGGTGGACTAAGACACCACTTGTCTGCAACATATAATGCTGTCTTGGGAGCCCTGACCAGGCGGTTTAACCCTCATACACACCTGGGGCCATGTGAGCCCAAGGTGTCACACGAAACCAGGGGTGAGGGGCAAACACTCTCGAGTGATTCACACCTGGGCTCATGTGAACTTAACGACTCACATGATGCCTAGCCAGAGGGTCGCCCCCTAGGCTGTGATTTTTCATTACATCACAAACTACAGGTGTATTTTCAATTCTGTACTTGAGGTGGACCATCTTTAGTTTAAATGATTCCAGCCATCACATACAAGTCAAATAAGACACATTGGCAACCAAGTTTTGGAATGTGAAAGTGCTTCTGCTTTAGTAAGCATTAGGTCCAGTTGCTTTGTACCATGCCAAAGCACGACTGTCCCCTCTCTACATCCCCTGCTGGTCTGAACTCACATTGTGCCTACTTCAGAGTTTAGCTTTTTGGAATTTTCAACCTCTTTTGCATGCCAGCTGTGCCCCTTCATTTATTCATTATTAGATCTACCTATGTAGTCAACAAGCAATATACCTATTTTGCCTTTATTCAACCTGTTAAACTCCTCATTATGAAGTAAGTATATATATTGTAAAGTATAATGACAAAAGAAAAAAATACACTATTTTTCTTTATAGAAGGCAAGGAAAGTGAAGAAAAGTAATAGAAGAATCTGAATAAAGTTCCCGCCCTCATATGCCGACATGAAAAACCGAAAGCAGAGGGATACCTGCTAAATCAAGGAGCTAAACAAATAGGCTAATAAGTCAAAACACAGCATCAAGGGAGGAGCTGGGGTGGAGGTGAGTTGCAGGGCTGCTTGCAGTGGAAGCAAGAAGAGTAGGTAGGTCAATGCAACTAATATTGGAAGCTTTGTATGAGATTTGCAGATGGAGCGTGTATCTTCAAATAAAATAAAATCCGCTAAGCAATCAGCTAATGTAGAAGAGTTTTAGATCAGCTGATTTAGCTGAGATTGTGAGCTCACCTTGACTTCTGCGGCCTGCCTCAACTACCACAATCCTTAATTTAACTGTTTTCCATGTGGCAGATAGACAAAAGAGTAAAAGCAGCTGAAAACAGCCAAAGAGGGGAAAAAAGAACTAGATTGATTAAGACATGTCATTTGAATGTATGTATAATATGGTGTTAGAATAAATTTAAGGTGCAGTAGAAAAATAGACCCTCCCAACAATGTCCAGACTAAGCCCACGATTCAATTCAACACAACAAATGTCCCTGTTCCAGGTCACGGGAATAATGTACTAAAATAATGCACTATGCAGATAAAACAGATAGTGCAGATAGTTTTTTTCATTTGCAAACATAAATTACTACCTTCTATGATAACTAGGCTGACGAGCGTTGTTGTGTTTTAGAATATTTTAATATGAGCAAAAGCCAGGCGGAATAAAGAGCAAAAAAAAAAACACAACAAAGGGAATGGGGCGAAAGACAAGCAAGATAAAAGACCTAATTGGTAGAAATGTTTTTTCTCATCTACTTTGGGATAATTCTAAGATCACAGGAAGTCTCTGCTCAGTGTTAAAGTGCGTGTATGTGTGTGCAGTGTTTCTTCAGTGTTTGCGACTTTATTTCTTTGCCTTGAAATTAGAGACACTTTGTAGCATGTTTGTCTTGAATAGCTGTAACTCAAAAGCTTTCAGTGATTAGGATAATGATCTGCCTCCATGAATGCCTAATTTAACTTACATTTTTTCTGTGCACTGAAAAGGGACCAAGCAGTGCACTGCTAACTCCTCTCTTTATCTGGACGCAGACAGGTCAGTTGCCTATTCGATACTTCACTATACAAAATGACTATGATTTACACCATCATGACCATCATGTAATGGACAATAAAGTGTGCAGTTTGTGTGGCTTTTCCAACTGCTTTCTGCTTTCTAAAGGGCTAAAGCCAAGCAGAAAAAGATGGCACAGAAAAGTTGACAATGAAAAGTCATAAATTGAAGAGACTGCAACAAGTGAAACACTGATCTATGGGAAAAATACATGACGGATACTAAAATGAAATCACAGTGACAGGTGATGATTCCAATGAATTTATAATCTTGGGGGAGTCTGGGCAGTGCTATGATAACAATGCTTGGCCTGAATATTATTCTTGCAATAGCCTGCTGATGTGGCTTTGTGTGTTCATGTACTTGTGTTCATGTTTTAATAAGTATGCCTATGGCAGTGTTAGTCAGTGACAAAGTGCAGTGTTTCAAAGCGTGATAATACCTGAGTCTCTCTAAAGGCATCTCAGCATCAGCACTGGAGTGGACTCTGGATTACTGCCTTAAAAATAAAAGCTGCCTCTTTATTTACAGTAAACAGACAGTAACACAATTTCTCAGCTTGTCCTCCCCTTTGCTTAATTTTTCTTGTCCCTTTGCCACATCACTCCGTGATTGATTTTAGCTGCTGATTTTACCCACCACAAATGTCCTTTACTCGATGTGTTTCAAGCACTTCAGAAAGGAAAGTTATTATATTGTGTTCGACCATTGTGCTACAAGAATTGGTATCATAAAAGAAGCAAGGCAGAAACTTTTTTCTGCATGTATTCTCGAAGGATTTAGTTCAGAGTGAAATCGGTGCCAGTAAACTACACACGTGTACCATAATTAGTAAGCTCAAAAAATTCAGAGTGAAAGCAATACACATCAAGAGAAATGCTCACGCAACAAAAAAAAAAGACTGATGATCAACAAACAGGCTAAAGAGACTGAATTACATCAACATTGTAAATTAAACTTTTTTTGTGAATTTCTGCGTATGTGTGTAGAAATGTGTGTCTATTTCTATTTGTAAATATGACAGTAACTTGTCACAGAGTCGGGCCACTTTAGTAACAGTGGCTGACACTGGAGCAGTGGTAATACATATGACAAGACAGGATACAGTACAGAAAAGAGAGACGAGTTAGCGAGTTAAACATACCTTAAACACATAATCTTAGTCTGGCCTCACTTATCCTGTCCAAGATTTCCAAATCTATCCATCAGCTGGTTCATAGACGGATGAGAGGATGTGATATTTGCACATTACCTATCATAAACACGGCAAGTCTAGTGGCAGTAGCCCGGAATATTTTACAAATAATGCGCAAATTATATTACATATCAAATATGTTGAAGTTAAACACAAACCAGACTCAAAGCAGAAAGGCCCGGTGGTTTTAAAATTGCAGTCAGTGTAAAATTTTAAATTAGTAAGTGTCACGTTTTTGTCCACAAAACACAAAAGAAATGGATTGGACCCAGATGCAGACGCTACAGGCAAAGCAGCTTTAGTTCAGGATATTTGCTAAACAAAAGGCCAATGAGATGTTGAGTCAGACAGGGTTCAGGAGTCAGTACTGATCCGTAATCAGATCCAAAGGGCATACGTAGAAAAAGAGTTTATAAAACGGATAAAGTCTCAGAACCAGAAGCTAACAAACTTAAAAAAAGAAAAGTGAAGAGAAGGTGGAATTCACCAAGACCAAGGTACTAAAATGGCAAGTTGCCAAAGAAAGAGTGGCGCATTTTTTCCAGTAATACACAGGCACGTGGGACGGAACATCCATCCAACAGGAAATAACTCAAATCAAACACCAAGCTTTGACAATTAGCTCATTATCACTGTCCCATCGTTAGGGTACCAGTAGAACACAATTCAGAGCTCAGGACAGAAAAGAATAGACCAGAATTACATTTGTGTATTAACATATTGCATTGCATAGATGTATTCTTACTGTGTATGGTTTAGAGTTTAATTCTTTTTCTTTAGCCTGCAAACCAGGAGTGTCAAAAATACTCAAAAAGCAGCGCAAGAAAAACCTATAAAATATTAATTGCAGAGGGATTTTCGTATCTTATCAGTGTAACCTTATAAATGCAACAAGTTTAAGTAAGTCCCATCAGTCTCTGTTGTAGGTTGATATTTTTATACAAAAGCACACTAATGATTTTGACAGGAGAGCATTTATATGCCAAGCAAAAGAGTGGGCCCTCCTAAACAGTAGTATGCCACATACAGTCCAAGCACACAGCTCCAGGATCTTCTATGAATGATAATGTCATTATACCCTTGAAAATCATGGATATTATGGAATCATTAGCAGCAATGCCAGATATGTCACTGCCGTAGATCTTTCATATCAGAGGAACTGCGCAAAAACCATTGGCGGCTGGATCTTCAATTTTTGAGCACCAGTAGAAATACATGAGATCTGGATCTCATTAGAGTTTCAAAATTTCAGCAACAGGATTAGCTAAAGGTAAAATTTTTGGTAAAAATAAATATAATTCATGTTTTCAACCATATCCTCATAATCCGATCTAAACCAGACAAAATGCAATCAATCAGGATATTGTACTTTAACGGTGACAATCTGACATGTCCTCTGCTATGCTGCCATCCTTGCAGCTGTTGCCCTTTATTTGTATTATTTAGGGATTTGCAGTTGCATGTTGACTAGTTTTCTAGAATTTATTGCTTCTTTCATTTGTGTTTGTCTCCTGCATGGAACATTACATGACTCGGAGAAGCTTAGCTGTGCAATGAAAGTTCTCATGGTGATACACCCAAGTAAAAAATGAAGCACGTTTGTAATGCTGAGTTTTAACCCTAAGGTCACCTCATCATAAATCCTGCTATGCACTTTGTATGAGCATATATAAGGATTTGTGCAATCGAGACTCTCATCAGCTGGTGTCCTGCCGATACAGCTTGATTATATCAGAAAAAAACATGACAAAGCAAGCTGTAACTTG
Organism: Mola mola; assembly: GCA_001698575.1. Taxonomy (NCBI): domain Eukaryota; kingdom Metazoa; phylum Chordata; class Actinopteri; order Tetraodontiformes; family Molidae; genus Mola; species Mola mola. Next base: position 169,682 of record KV751316.1, on the reverse strand, counting down.
GATAAAGAGTGAAAAAAGAAAGTAAAGGTAGTCATAAATCAGATGTGTGACCCCCTAAGCCTGGATTGTAAGTTATGTGTCTCCAAGAGTGCGAGGGTATACTCAGGTCCTTGTGACATTTTGTCATTACAGGGTGCTTCGCACAGGCTGAAAAGCTTGAAAGAATATTGTAAATCTTTAGGTAGTCTTTTTTTTTTCGGAATGCCACTTCTCCTTGAAAATGTAGTGGGAAAAGTGCAATATCATCTGCAGATGTCAATTGGAAGTATATTCAAGGGCTTAGAAAGTCAAGACAAAGTGAGAGGAGGTATGCCATGAAGAAAAAACAGTGATGATTAGAAAAAAATGATATATCTCCCTAAAAGTCTGTTAAATCAGTTAAACATAGATCATTTCGAGTGATAAGCTTAGAACGTCTTCATAACGGACTTGAATATGAGATAAAAACATCATAATTACTGTGTCGTCAACATCAAAGTGTCTCCAAGACTCTTTGAATATAGTGTAGGATCCAGGTATAAGAACAGCCACGCTATGGAAAACACAGATAGTTTCAGTTGAAGCAGTCGCTGCCAAAATGTGAAGACAAACATTTCACGATATGATTGCATCTGTAGCGAGGAAAGCATGTCTGCATGTACAGTGTGCCGTAGGAAAAACACCTTTATGAATGCTTTGAATACATTGATGGGGCTACAGTACAGTATATTTCTAAAAACATCAAAGGAAATTTGTCAAAATAATTGCCACAATTCCATTGTGGCAACAGGATCCCACGCTATCTTGCCTAAGGCAAAACTACACAGAACTCACTACACAGTGACTGCCGAGCCTCTCAAAGCATGTGAGAGAAAAGGTTTGGAGAGAGAAATATATGGAGATATAAATGAACATGATGAGTATGTGAGTTCATAAAATCCTGGGCCAACGACCTTTGCCTTAATGAAGCACTGCAAAGAATGTCACAAATCCACTGTGTGTGTGTGTGTGTGTGGATGTGCGGGGGCATGTACCACGGTGTCGCCATCCTTCTTTACTGAAATCAGACCCAGGCATATGTTTTACACCGAGCATTAATCATACATTAACTCTTGGAAGACTGCATCAGCACATGCAGTGTGCTGAATGGAAGGTTAGAGGAAAAGATTCAGTTAATGAAGAGATGATCAAGAAAAACTTTTATTTTTCTCCCACTTCACTGCGTTTTAAGCTGCAGGACAATAGCTGATCACTTCACACTCTCTTCTCAAACTCATCTTATCTTTATTTCTTTCCTTTACTATATCTCTTAAACAGCTTTTTGTGTATATATATGCACCTTTGGTCTGTGTCTGGATCCTTCCATTTGTCTCTCGCTCCCCTTTTTGAACCTCTATATTTTCTCAACCAGTCGTCACCATTTCTCTTTAAGTTTTTGTGCACTTTCTGGACTTTATGGGTGAAACTAACATAGTCCAAGCTTGAAATATTGTTCCTCTTGCTTTTCATTCTGCTTTCTAGTGATGAGCCTTATCTCACCATCTTTTGCCCTTATATTCCTTCTGTAAATGCACTTTCATTCTCCATTGTCACTACTTGCTAACACCTCTTGTCTCTCCTCTTTTTCTTCTTCAGAGTGAATTCAAAGCAGGCAGTGTGAAGTGAAGAGGGCTGGAGCAAAATTTGTGTTGGGTTGATTTGTCTCATTGGTGTTGTAATTGTAATCAGTTACGGTGTAGTACTCATTAGAGCCAGACATTGGATTGTTATGAAGACAGACGCACACAAAGTAAAGTAATACCAGACCACATCAAGTCCAGACATCTACAGTAGATTTGTCCTAATATGTGACACAAGTTGGCATGAGATGTGATTACATCACTTGAGGAGGTGCCAAAATGTTTTACTTCAAGAACTGGCCTTTCATTTTTACAACACTCTAGTTTATGATGAGTGTAAATTTGTTATGGTGGGGTATCATCATACTTATTATCAATCTTATAGACACTCTTTATATTCCTCTTAGCAGAAGTAGAAGTCCATATAGTTGATAAAAAAGATGGACAGATGGATGCTGATTGTGTTTTTGCTTCTTTGTTAAACGGTATGGCCATTTAACATAGACAAATGTTTACATGTGATGTTATGCCATTTACAGAGAACAATGAAGTCACTCAAATAAACAATGTCCAATATGCCCTCCAATTCAATGTTCGTTGTTTGTTAATGGCCCTTATCTGAGCAAATTTAGGAGTTGTGATCATTGCACTGCACCATAGTATATTTTGGAGAGAAAAAAAAAAACAAAAAACAATTACAAGGATGTCCTACAGTTCTTTTCAATTAATTCATTGAAATTGTTTTCCACCCTGCAATTTATGGCAGGTTTAAAAAGCCTGTCAATCAATGTAAAAAAAATAAATAAACATCAATATATCCATACTGATTCAAGGAATACAAATCTACCGTAAAGAGTTTGATATTGGGAAAAGGAAACAAACAAAAAAACAAACTGACATTGCAATATTGCTTGTAGCTAATCATGATTTTCATAAATTTAGATACCTCTATCTAATCTATCTGCAACATCTCCACTTTCACTTTCCCACGGTTGTGGATGACAAATGTATGCTATTTATACATACATCTATATATAAACTATATATTGTGTTTTGTATGTTGTAGAAGATAAACATCTTCTGTAGATGTCATTTCATTGTCATTGACATTGCAGTACTGAAATTGTTGTGCAACCATATTTCAAATTAGCGTAAATGCAGATGCAATGAAGAAACACAAGTTTTTAATCATTATGTACTGTACTATTTCAGAAAAACTATCACAATTTTATTATAATGTTGCAACTGAATGTCTTATTGAATATTAGTACAACTATTGTAACTCAAGTGGTTAAATCTTGTAAATGCTCTTCTTCTTATTCCACATCTCCTCTCAGTTTACACACCAACAACTCCCTTCCTCGCCTACTCTGCTCACGTCTTCGTCCCTCCCACTTGAGATATGAGGAGGAGGAAGAGGCTGAAGGAGAGAGGATTCAAGGCAGCAGGCACTTAACAAATGAGACATCCTCCCGTTGGAGGCATCATTTTGAAATGAAAGCAATTAAACATAGTCTGTCTACTGTTTTGTTATAGCTTACCACTGTATTTTATGATCTCTGCCAGATGAGCATAAAAGCATTAATGATAGCTTATAAATTTCTATTTAATCCATTCACAAGACAGCACAAAGTAATATAATACCAAGGTAAAATAACAAAGGAATGCAGTTAGAACTGTGCTTTACCAGGAGCTACAAGAACAGTGAATAGCAGGAAAGTTTGATCACATATTTGATCATCTTCAATAACTTATTAATGCAAAGAAGAGTCTAACGCGTCTGATTATGAATCAGAAAATTCTAGGTTTGACTCCTGTCTGGATCGTTTGATTACCGGACTTATCTTCACGAGCTTCCAAAATACAGGCAGCATATAAACTGTCCCACCATGGACATTAGCACTGGACCACTGCTACACATTTTAAAGGACACTTATCGCCCTGTTCCTCGTGCAGCTTTAAGATTCTCTAATCACTGTCTGATTTATCTCATCCTGACCTACAGGCAGAAGTTAAAAACTTCTGAGAACTGTGAGGAAATGGACAGAGGAGTCAAAGCTAGAATTACAGTCCTGCTTTGACTGTATTGAGTGGAGTATCTTTAAAAATGTAGCAACGACCTCAATGAACTCACTGACACTGTGACCTCGTACGACAGCTTTTGTGAGGACAAGTGTGTGCAGACAAAGACCTTCTGCACATACAACAACAAGAAACCAACATTCACACCGAATCTCAGTGAGCTGCGCCAGGGCAAGGAGGAGGCATACACAAGTGGGGATAAAGCCTTGTACAAGCAGCGCAGAAACAGGATATCTAGAGAGATGAGGGTAGCTAAGACGAGCTACAGTGAGAAGCTATAAAACTGCTTCCCAGCCAATGACTCTGTCTCAGTTTGAGGAGGCCTGCAGCACATCACCAACCACAGGAGACCATCCCTCCACACTGTTGAAAACCTCAGGCTGTCTGACAACCAGAATGGCTTCTACTGCATGTTTGAGACGCACTCGTTCACACATCTCACCCACACAAAAGGACTATCTACTAACCCTGTGACCCCCATCTTTCTTCAGACCCCCCGACTGCACTGATCATCTGTGAGGAGGATGTGTGTCGGCTCTTACAGAGACAGAAAATAACAAAGGGTCTAGGACCTGGCGATGTGTTCCAATCCTGCCTGATAATCTGTGCTAACCAGCTGGTGCCCATCTTCACCTGGATCTTTAACTGATCTTTTTAGCTGTATGAAGTACCATCCTGCTTCAAGCACTCCACCATCATCCCAGTCCCCGAGGAGCCCTCCATCACAGGATTAAATGACTACAGGCCCGTTGCCCTGACGTCTGTGGTCATGAAATCCTTTGAGAAACTGGTGTTGAGCCACCTGAAGGACATCACGGGGAAACAGGTTGGTTGATGATGCAGTCAAGGTCGGACGTCTCTACATCCTGCATCACCTTGACTCCGTAGGGACGTATGCGAGGATCCTGTTTGTGGATTTCAGCTCAGAGTGAAAGTGAAACTCCTGAAGTATGCAGACGACACCATAGTCATCGGTCTGATCCAGGAGAGTGACAAGTCTGCATACAGACGGGAGGTAGAACAGCTAGCCCACTGATGTAGTCAGAACCACCTGGGGCTGAACCTGCTCAAAACTATGGAGATGATAGTGGACTTCAGGAGAAGCCCCCTGACACCAACCCTGCTCAACATCCTCAACAACACAGTGTCTACTGTGAACACTTCAGTTTTCTGGGATCCACGATTTCTCGAGACCTGAAGTGGACCTCCCACATAGACATTGCCGGAAAAAGGCCAAGCAGAAGTTTTACTTCCAACGACCGTTCAGGAAGCTTAACCTGCCTCAGAAGCTGCTGATCACCTTCTACACAGCCATCCTCCAATCTGTCCTCAGCAATTTCTGTCTAGCTTGGATCACCCACCAAACAGGACAGGAACAGACTGCAACAGACAATCAGGTCTTCAGAGAGGATCATCGGGGCTGACCTGGCCTCCATCCAGGACCTATACTGGTCCATGATTAGGAAACAGGCAGATAACATCTCTGCGGATCCCTCACACCCAACACAAAGATTGTTTAAACTCTTCCCCTCTTTTAGGTGTTACAAAGTGCTGTACACCAAGACCACGCGACATAGACAGTTTCTTCCCCCAGGCTGTCGCTCTAATGATCTCCTACCGGTCACATAGCCGTCACATTTCACTGGACACAGAGATCTATCTTAAGTCTATTTATTTTATACTTTATTCTGTTTTGTGTATTTTGTACATTGAAAGCAAAGTTGAACTGGAGTCAAATTCCTTGTCTGTATGAACAAACTTGGCCAATAAATCTGATTCTGATTCTGATGTAAATATTCACAGACCCACCAATTGGCTACTGGAAATGGTATCTTTTCAGGTTGGCCCAATACACCAAATATAGTCAGAAAGTGCTAAGATGTTGTATTATGAAGAGAGAAAAAGAGAGACATCTTTATGTGGTTTATATTAAAACTTACTTTGGAAATATATGCCATACATGGTCGTCCAAACCATTGTATGAGGATGAAACAAGTCCCCCTCACTTTTTAAGACCAATAATACCAGACTTGCCCACCTGTTCTGTTTCTAATACAGTGCATCTGTCTGTTCACTCCATGAACTTTCAGAGCACCATCAGTCAAATCCATTCCACTTGAGGAATGTCCTGATCAATTAAATTCCATACAGTGTTTTTGCTACTCCTTTCAGGGCATTTCCGTGCGGAGTTTGTATGTTCTCCCTGTGCCTCCGTGGGTTCTCTCCGGGTACTTCGGCTTCCTCCCACAGTCCAAAAACATGCGAACTGGGGGTTAGGTTAATTGGTCACTCTAAAATTGCCCGTAGGTATGAATGTGAGTGAAGTAACAACATAACAAAAGTGAAATAACTTTTGTGAAATAACAAAAGAGAAAGACACAAAGGCACCAAGGCGAGAGTAGCTGATGGACTCACAATTTTCAGACGGGCTTCAAAGCCAGACAGAAGGACCATGATCATCTAGCCATTGTGGCTGCTGGTATAAAATTCTGCCCTGCTGCTGTTTGTTTAAAATAATATGTCACAGTGTAACATTTCAGCCAAGACAGGCGATGACAAACCAGCTTCATGAATGTATACCGCGTGTGTCTTCAGGAGGCAAAGACAAAAGAAGAGGCTGGAGAGACCAAATTGTTGAATGTGTGTACATTTTTGTTTCCCTGTCAGCTGCTGTTAGACAGAATGACAGCCTGAAGGTGGAGGGGTTTGGCCTTTCTTCAGTAAATCACTCTTCCTAGTTTTAGGGGTCTCCTCTGTGTGTGGGTGTGTGTTCCTGAACTGACAACACAGAGTAAGAACCCTCAAGGTTAATTGACTGGAAGAAAAGCACTTGTTCCACTTAATAGACACTCATGGTTAGGGGCTTCCCGCCACCCACCTCTCCCCTTGAAGCACACAGGATATCATTATTAGCTCCTCCTGTCGTTCATTCTCTCACCACTTTTCTGTCTCCCCCTAAACAGGCAAACAGAGACAAAAGCCACCCCAGAGAACGTCCCTGTTCTCTTATTAACCCAATGTCATGTCTATGTCTATCTGTAATAGAGTTTTAAAGTCAGTTGTATCTACTATCTACTGGAAAAAAGGCTCAAAGGATATATCTATTTTTGAAACTAGTGCAGTAGCACAACAATAACAGCAAACAGTGAAAATATCAATGAACAGTGGAAGGTTATGCAGCATTATCATAAGAAAATAGCTATTGGTATTTATGATTTTAATTATGTCTTTGAGTCATGTCAAGATACCAAGTGTTACTACTGTTTTAAAGTTGATACATTTCCATGAAGTGCTTTGATAATGGAAATGCCACAGAACAAGGCTAAAGGCCAATGACTTTAGCAACGCACTGCTGATTTTCAATTTGTTTGTTGACAACCATAAATTAAATGTTTGTATACGTGCCTTGGTTTAATAACCAGTGGTTGTTTTATGAATATTTAATTAGTTTAGTATTAATATAAGTGGCATATGTAGGTGGTGCGTTACAGTGCCATAAAGAATAAATGACTCAGTAGTTAGGAGAAATAACAGAAGCTCAGCTTAATCTCAAATGCAATTTACTCTGCTCAATCATTGTTAGCATGTGTTGATGAATTGAAATGATTTTGTAACTTGATTTTTGAGTCTGGACAAGTGTAATGCACAGTCTGTTAAGTGCTAATCCATTCATTATCTACCTGTACATAAATGTATACACTGGTTAGCAGATTAGGCATTGTGTGTTTCTGTTTTGTTCATTCTTACTTTTGGATAAACATGCTGTGTGTTTAATGTTGCACAAGAGTGAATTTTGTGAAAGTAGCTGTTCATGAGGTAATTTTGGTTGTAAATATTAAGTTAATAAGGGTGGTGCAGTGGTTAGCACTCTCGCCTTACAGCAAGACAGTCCTGGGTTCAATTCTCGGGCCAGGGCCTTTCTGTGCAGAGTTTGCATGTTCTCCCTATGTCTGCGTGGGTTCTCTCTCTCTTCTTCCCACAGTCCAAAAAACATGCAAACTGGGGCTTAGGTTAATTGGTCACTAAATTGCCTGTAGGTGTGAATATGAGCGTGGATGGTTGTTTGTCCATATGTGAGCCCTGCTTTGAACTGATGACTTGTCCAGGGTGTACCCTGCCTTCGCCCGATGATGCTGAGATAGGCACAGCACCACCCTGCGACCCCGAACAGGATAAGCAGTAGAAAATGGATAGATGGATGGATTATTAAGTTAATTATTAAGCATAATTCCAAATTCACAGTTTAGTGGATTTCATGAGACCGATTGAATTGAATTGGCTATCTTTTCCCACCTTTAAGGTTGGTGCCCCAAGGTGATCCAATGCACATTTGATCCTATAACTCAATATAGTCAATTACCATTTTGATATTTATTAATTATTATTGATAGCCATAATTTAATCTATTTGTTCTGCCCTTAGCCCTAACATACCAGTGCTTAGAACAGTCTTACCCATGAGTACACAAGAGTACAGGTCCACATGTGCAATTGGCAATTGGCATAAATTGGCATCAACTGGTGCTGGGCATTTACTTTAATGACACGAATTAAACTGATATTCACCCTGCACAGGATGTGAACGAGAGAAATGTAACAATAATCATGATAAGGTTGCTAATTGTAGTATCGGCTCAATGCCGCACATAAGCCTGGCTGGATTCAATTTGTTTAGACTGCTGGCAGGGATGATCGGTGTGTTGCACAGTTTTGCATGTGTGGGATTGTATGTGCATGAATGTGTTTGTTTAATCTTGTTTTTCTATATTGCTTGGGTTTAAAACAGGAACCTCATTTTTTAAGACCAATAAACGTACTTACACAGACATAAAACTAAAACCATTTTGGTTCCTGCCATCTTATAGGTGTTACTTTGACACTTAAACATTATTGCAGACAATGTACACCCACACATTGCCATGCCAGGCAGGAACCATTCTCACCTAATATTCCCCACCACACCCAAAATGGCTTTCATGAATGGCTCAAGTGACATAACGTAAAGCCTAAGGCACTGACCTGGTCCCCAAACTCCCCTGATCCCAATCTAATTGAGAATTCATGGGATTTGATGGAATCATATACAAAACAGAGGCCCTATCTCCCATCCTGATTTCTGAGGATCCATCGTTCAAAGACTACATAACTGTTTCAATACACTTGCACCTTATACAGGATTTTAGACCGTGCACCGCAAATTGTTTAAATGGGGCTGGCAATGTTTTAAGGATGAAGCTGTGCTTCACAAAGTCTTCTAAGAAAGTTAAACCGCTAAAAGGTGATCATATTGTATAAATAAATATCACAAAACAATGTTACTTTTACAAATTAATAGAAAAAAATCACAAATATTCTCTAGTACCAGTAAAAACACATAAGGTTTGTGCCTTTGGGCACTGGACCATAAAGGGGCATTTTCAACAGGATAAACTATTGATGTCATCTTAAGCAATTAAGGGAAAATATGCTTGCATTTTTCACTATTGTTTGACATTCTACACATTATTTTTTCGATCAATAAATCAAGAAAATACTTCAAAAATTATGAAGTGACGCCTGCAGGCTAATTCAGCAGTCAATTTGAGCTGCACAGCTATACCTCTATGTCATTACACACTTGCCTTATCCATCCATTAAATGTGGGTTATTTAAGTTGTAACACTGTTTAAATATTTCTGCCTGACAGTGACACTGCTACCCAGTATTGCTGCCTGTGTCAGAAACAGACGGACTTGGACCCACAGGGCAGACCAGAGTACAGAGAGACATTTTTATGAAAAATTATGGATGGATGTACAGAAGGGAAACTTAACAGGAAAACGGGAATACACGCACACTTACCAAAATAGGAGACAAACAGGAAAGAGAAAACATAAACAAACTATCTACCTTGATGGGTCCTGACAGCCTGTTGTTTCAGTCACTCGAACAACTCAGCATCTATCTGTAGGTGCCAACTGGGGTGTTCAAAATATTTGATTCCTCTCTATGTAAATACAGAGGATTTAGGTAGATTAACTGCTAAATTGCATAGGTTGCAGGATAACGCTTTGTTACCCTTAGATGGATAATTAGATAGTTAGAGATGAGTTATTAGTTAAAATTCATTAATCCCCGTAGGGGAATTAATTTGTCAAAGCAGCAAGTGGGTTCAAGTACAGGACCAATGGGACATATAACAGTATAAAGTAGTAGAATATAGATAGTATAGGCAGTTGTAAAAATCTAACAATATGTGCAGAGAGTGCAGAGTTTAGTGCAGGTAGAAGGAGGTGAATGATTTTAACAGGTTAAGTGTCTAGTGACTAATATTAGAGGTGTTGAAAAGTCTGATTGCACTGGGGAAGAACATCATCCTGTAGGGTTGGATCACTCTGTTGTTGAAGCTACTCCTCAGAATATTCAGTTTTATGGAGGGGGTGGGAGGTGTTGTCCATGATGGCCAGCAGTTTGGTCGGCATCCTCTGCTCTACCACCTCCTCAAATTTGGCTAACGGATTCGACAACAGAACCTGTTTCTCTGATCAGTTTATTTAGTCTGTTGGCGTCCTTTGCCTTGATGCCTGCACCCCAGCACACCACAGCAAAGAAGATCGCACTTGCAACAACAGACTGATAAAACATCAGGAGCATCCGGTTGCATACATTGAAGGACCTGAGCCTCCTGAGGAAGTAGAGCCGGCTCAGGCCCTTCTCGTACACAACCTCTGTGTTGGTGGACCACTCCAGCTTGTTGTCCAGGTGGACTCCCAGGTAAAGGTAGGTCTGGACAATTTCCACATCAGTCCCATTAATGCAGATAGAACATCTTCTTCATGTTCAGCTGCAGGTGGTTCTCACCACACAGACGCCCAAATCGGTCCACCAGGTTCCTGTACTCATCTTCCTGTCCATTCTCCACACACCAGACCATCATCTGAGAGTTTCTGCAGGTGACAAGATTCAGTGCTGTACTGGAAGTCAGAAGTGTAGGTGGTGAAGAGGAAGGGGGACAGCACAATTCCCTGGGGGGCCACGATGTTGCAGATCAGACATTGAGACACACAGCACTGTAATCTTACAAACTGCGGTCTGCCCGTCAGGTAGTCTGGGATCCATGCGATTCGAGGAGAATCTACCCAGACAGTTAGGAGAGTGAGTAATGTCAGTATGTTTCAATCTTATATTATTGGAGAACACAGGATTTTGTATCAAATGTATTATTTCCTGTTTTATTTTGAATGGTTTTTGTTATTGGTTAAGGATTTGTAGGATTTTCTGGCATTTATGTCTTTAAATTCTATTGTTCTTGCATTTATTCCTGTTACCTTTGTTTATAATTTCTAAATTTTCATCCACCCTCTATGTCTTCTTGTTCAGTTTTGCTGTTTTGTTTCTTGCCTTGCTCTTATTTTGGGATTTCTTTGTTTTTTGGACTTATTACTGGTTTAAACTCAATCCTGCCATCTTACCTGCGTGTCATCTAAACCATTTATTTTGTTGATCTAGTTCCACATAGAACTTTTTGACAGCTTTAGTCTTTGCGTGTTTCCGCAGTTTGTATGGCTACTGTAGGTTGTAGTGGCTTTCGGAACTCTGAAAAATGCTATACTGACTTTGAGTGGGAAGATCATGTGCCGCACATTTTAAAGAAAGTAACGCAACATCACCAGTTATGACATTATTTACAGGTGCCGGTGAAAACAACGGGAACATATCTATTTTTAGACAAATCTATAATTGGGCAAACTTTCTGAATTTTTATCATTTTAGAATGTTCCAATATTTGAAAATCATGACCATTGTTAGTATATTCAGGTGCATAGAAGAATCAATATTCACCACATATGTCTATCTTCAATAATAATAAAAAAAATCAGTTCAAGTGTGCTGAGCTGATTACCTGCAGCTGTTGATTCCTCATCAGTGGCTGTATTTAAGACACAGATCCTGATCTGCTTGTCGCCAGAACATCTTGTTTCTTACACGGTAAACCTCGAGCGCTCCCTACGTCCTGATTACTTCGACTTCCTTGTTTCCATGATCTTTGCGTCCGATTATACGAGTTCTGCACTGTGATTTTTCTTTGCTACTTTGAGCCCGTGGTTCCTAGTATTACTAGAGATTTTCTGTTCAGTACTTTGCTCAGTCTTCCTAGCGTGTCTAGAGATTTTCAGTTTATTACTTTTCCCTCCTCACGTTGTAAGTGATTTTGTGTTGACTGCTTTGCTCCGTTTTCCTAGCGTTGCTAGCGATCTTTTGTTTGTACATTTTTTTTTTTAATCGTTGTTTTTTGTTGTTCCAGGCCTGCCTGAACTGGAGAGCTCAGCCACCACAGCCGTGTCCTGCCCTGATGTTCTTTGTTACTTCGTTCGGTTTTGATTCTTGTTTCTGTTAAACAAATTTGATTTGTACTTTAACCCCTGAGCTTCCTGTGTCTGCTTGTGGGTCCAGACTCCGCACATCACACCATAACTATGACTAATATGCTGATTAAAAGATAAAGTAACTTTTCTTTGACATTTTGATCAAATAATGAAGCAATGTGATGATGATTCATGTAAGGCATACAGTATGTCTTCTAATACTACTCATGAAATAGAGGACATGTTTTTATGTATGGACAATATTAATGACCTAGCAGCTTGGTGGATCAATGGTGAGCACTGGAACCACACAGCAGGTCACTTTGAATCTGCCAATTGAGAAAAATATTTCTATCTGATTTCTTTGAATTTTCCCCATGTCATCCTAGGTGCTCCAGTTGGGCCAAAAGTCTATAAAAATGACGATGAGGTGACTGGAACAGTCACAATTAAACCAGATGTATGAAAGCTTGACTTGATGTGCTGTTCATGCTTTTAACAGCGAGTATACCCAACTTCTGCCAAACACTTTACATAGGATGAGAAGTCATGGAAGGTGGATGGACAGTAATTTTAAGAGTGCGCCTGGTTCCGTCCTCTGCTCTCTGTGTGCACATTTCACCGAGGGGGCAGGCCTCAGGTGCTCTGCCACACACACACACACACACACACACACACACATACACACATTTATTTTACAAATCTATTAAATGTTTCTGTCACTTTCTTTGATTAGCCTGTTCAGTGGCATGTCACATATATTATTATGTTTTTTTTATATTGATTGATTAGACATGGAGGAATTCAGAACTATAAAAATCAGAAGTAAAAAATAAATAAAATAAATCTGTAGGAGAACCAAAATGTTTTTTTCACAGGGCCTATAGGGCATAGCAATATTTAATCAATGCATGCAGGAGCTCTCTAATAAGAGAAAAATGGGCACTTGGCTTCCACAGAATTGCACAGCAACAAGTCTATGCTCATAGAGTATTGCAGCATTTAAGGTGTTATGTAGTTATCGCCTGTGCATCTGCCCCGAAGAAACTGCTTGGCAAGAAAACATATTTGTACCCTATTCCATCGACAATAGGAAGAAATGTATACCACACCCTTTCGTGTGGGCACAGGGCTGCAAGTGATCTCTGAGCTTTATTTATTTATTTTCATAATTGCTTTAACCTTGTTAGTAAGTGAGGGACAAATGGTGTGAGTGCCTGGTTCCTGCGCATGTTTTTTTATCTTTGGCTTGAAGTGTCTCAGCGCCTCAGCAGGCTCCTGTTTTAAGGCCTGCTGCTCTGCCCAAAGTGACATCGAGAGTAAAAGCAGAACAGGAACAAGCAAATGCAAACACACCCACAGACAGACTAAATACCTGCAGTGCACAGCACAAACCCAAAGATAAGCAGGCTGACATGTATGCACAAATTCCAAAGATCATATCCTTCCCTTACTAGAACATTAATGCTCTCCCATTCTCTCTATTTCCTCTTTCTCATGACAAGGGAAGTGGAATAGAAAGTGCAAAGGGGCAGAAGGAATTGTGAGGAGGAGAGTAAAAGGAGTACCAGGCATTAGTAAGGACATGACTAAAGGGCATACTGCTAAGGCAAAGTTAAAATAAAAATTTGGTATGCTGCTCACAAAGCAGTGTGAATGTGTGTGTGTAGGGCATGTAAAACAGACACGTTTGCTTGTTTTTAGTAGGTAGATGTATACACTTTTTCCTGGTTGTCTCTGTTTGTATGCACGTGTATCCAAGTACCATATAAGCAATACAAGCCATGTCTTGTCCTTGCTAGATACGCTTCTACAACACCTATCTTTATTGTGTTGTTGTTTTGTTTGCACTTATTCAAATATAGTAAAAAATAATTTTGTTGCCGCTACATCTACAGATATACAAATATAAATACTGACTTCTCTATGGTACATGCTGCTGTTGAGCTAATGCACATCTGCTGCATCTATATGTTTTACACATCTTTGCTTAAGTACATAGGTCTTATAGTCTTCTTATTCTTTATCCGCATGTGTGTGTGTGTCCTTGTGATGTGTTAAGGTGTGTTGACATGCCCTTAGTTACCTCTAAAGCAGATTTAGAGGACAGGGTTACTGACCTTTATTCCATTCTGGGCCTCCGTGACAGAACAAGAGGGCGAAGTGCATCTCTGTGCCCTCCCCTTGGTGTGCGCCAAGTCTGAGTTTGCCCACCACCTCTTGACCCATTCGCTGGAGGATCAAGCTTAATGTGTCACAGCAGCGTAATTGGCCTGTCTGTTTCCCAGTTGCTACACAAACAAAACCTGACACAACACACATTTCTCTCCTTCGCTGGGTCATATTTTTGAGGGAGTGGAGGTTAAGCATGTGTTTAACTGAATTTGTGTCTTTACAATATATAAACTGTTAAGGGGACACTGACAGAAAGACAGGAACAACAAAGAAGCCCCAAAATCAAAGAACAACATGAGCCAGTATCTTGCAGAAGTGTTGCAGGGCATTAACTGCAAGTTACCAGACATATGAAATGGTCTCTGTTCCACATATTTTGAGCCAATAAGTTCCTAGAGAGCTGATAGAAATAACTTGATCTTTTGATGCCCTTTCTTTTTTTTCTCTCACTCTTCTTCCAAGTCCAGAACAGACTAGTCTGAGTAGGATTTCATTTTTGATTTTTCAACAGGCTAAGCTTTCTAGAAAAGAATTTACATGCCGATATCTACATTGTTGTGGGGTTGATACAGTGAGATTCATACAGCTTGAAACATCATGTAACAGATCAACAAACTGTTACATGACTACATCTAGATCAAAATAACATGTTCTACTCACAAGGAATTTTCAAGTCAAGAAAGTCCCGCCGAGTCCCTGATGTCATATGAGCATGTTGAATACAATTCTGATATATTTGTATTTAAATCAAACAGTAAATAGCAGCCATTGTTATTTGTTTTATAGAAATCAAAACGTCTGCAGCAAGTTTTTAATCTAATTTTTTCTGACATTTGGAATTTTATGGCAATCACCAAAATGAACAACCATATAGAGTCTGATTGTGACAGATTCTTCATGGCAACTTTCCACTTCTAGTTTTTCTTCCCCTATAGATAAAATTAAACAAACATAGACTAAATCATATAAATATTCAACCAAAACCACAGCAACACGTATTTTGTGGGAAGTTACATTACCAACTTGAAAACTTTATTGACTATTAATACCTACAGTGCGACATGTCACAATATACAAATCTCAAATCATTTAGTATCAGCAAGTCATCAGCAAAGTGTTTGCAACAGAATGGGCACATAGTTGAAATAAATGGTGCACAAAATGCTTTAAACAGGAGAGCATTGGCACATCATTATAGGATAATATTTGACCTGTCTTACTTTCATTTGTCATGCACATGTAGTGCTTATGGTTCATTATAATTTGACTGGTAATATAGTCCTGAATTAGTAAAGGTAAGTTTGCTTTTATATTACAATAACTCATAATTGATTTGTTCTCCAGAAGTTGACTCTTTAGTCGCCAACATGTGAGCTAAAATGACACATTCACATCCATTACAACTGCCTTTTTCATTTACAAGTTGCTTGTCTGCTGCATCGTTTAGGTTGCCTGATTTGGACGCTTTGCACTGCGGCACAGTGGTGCAGTGGTTAGCGCTATCGCCTCACAGCAAGAAGGTCCTGGGTTTGATTTCGGGTCAGGGTGTTTCTGTGTGGAGTTCGCATGTTCTCCCTGTGTCTGCGTGGGTTTTTTCCGGTTACTCCGGCTTCCTCCCACAGTCCAAAAACATGCAAACTGGGGGTTATGTTAATTGGTCACTCTAAAATGCCCGTAGGTGTGAATGTGAGTGTGGATGGTTGTTTGTCTCTATATGTGAGCCCTGCGATGAACTGCCGACTTGTCACGGGTATCCTTTGCCCCAAGATGCTAAGATGCATTGGGGGTTTGCAAAATGATATTAAAAAGAAAAAAACTCTTCAACCATAGTACAGAAACAATTTATATAAAAATCTAAATTAATTTTGAATCCAAATGGGTTATTTTTTTGTCTCTGAGACAGACTCTCCTTCAGTACAAAAAGAAAAAAAATTTCAAAGATTATTGTTTTTTTTTCTTTTTTACAGAGTTCATGTTTGTGATTGAGGAAACATAGCAAGTTACCTTATTGGTAGTTGCAACAAGGTGGGTAATTATGACAGTGGAGTCAGTATTGGTCTAAAAATTAAATGACTTTGCAGTTCGCTAAATTAACCAATTATATTTTCAAGACATAAACAATATCAATATCAATGACAGTATCTGAACAACGAAGTATTTATTTAAAACATGACAAGACCTTTCATGTGGCTAAGATCTCAGTCAAGTCTCATGAAAACCATGTTGGTCATTTCAATAATGCGAGTTTCAGCAACTCCTCAAACTTGCTAATCTGATTTGCACATGGCACCTTGTAGGTTTTCTTTCAGAAAAGCTATTGAAACAGCTGTTAAACTTTGTGAAAGGCCATATTTTAACCCATACCTTGATGATATCCTAAACATAAATAATAGTTATTGTTGTGTAAACCTATTAAGTATTTTGTTGCCAAAACATAACAAAGTAATTTTGGTGCCTAAGCCTAACAGTACCACCAAGGTTAAATTCTATCTGTCTCTATGTATGAGTCTCTGACACAAGTCAAGACATATGAATGTAATTATTACATAATCGGTTGCAGTTTGATTTCAAATGCATTAAAAATTTTAAACTATTGCAATAAAGGATGTTTTTGCCCATCTTCTTGATAGTTGTTACCAATTGTCAAACAGACCAGCAGACCATGTCAAGTTGTTAATGATTTAAATGAATGGAACACTAAACAGAAATTGATGGGAAGGTCTCAAATCATTGCTGTTGATGGGGAAACATCCAGAAATATCAGACTGGTGGCCACCACCATCCATCTTTATTCCCCAAGTGGTTACTTAACAGAACCAGGTACTGGTCAATATTCATGTCATTTAGTTTAGCAGTGCCCTGGCACTGGACAACAGTTTTCCTCTTGGATTTAGTAAGGTTTTCACCACTCTGCAGCCACACACTCCCGGAATGTGTTAATTTCAGAGAACACCGACTTGAATTGTGTAGGCAATTTTAGCAGGCAGTTTTGGCAGTGGCCAGGAGACTTAACACGAGGGGTTTTGGCAGTCAACACTATCACTTTTGGAGCGTTCTGCCCCACCATAATGAAGGGATAAGATATTTTATAATTACACAATAGTGCCATTGACACATGAAAGTAGCATGGGGTCATGACAATATCTAATATGAAAATCAAATGCTATGCAAGTTGTATGTACTATATAGTACCGAACTGAGCAATATAAATGATAACCTGTACAAACAGTTCAGCAAGAAGAAAGAAAGGCCATTTGTGATGCTCTCTAAGAACCTTTGCATACACACAATTAAAGCTACTAATGTAAACATGTTACAAATAAAAATATTCACTCCATGTCAGGTTTAAATAAGTTGGTAATTGCTTATGTACATAATACACAGGGATCAATGGCAGCATTAAAAGAAAAAATTAAAAATTAAAATATATATATATTTTGTTTTCTGCTAATTGTTCTGTTGTGAGCAATGGTTGTTGCTGTCTCTGCAGCTAAGTAGAATATCAATGACATGAAAAACACCTATGGCTGTGATCCTGTTTCTGCCACTGTGTTTGTGTATGTGTGTGCATGTGTGTATGTGTGTGTGTATATGTGTGCATGTGTGAGCATACTGTTTGGTCACAACGTGTGGCTTGCACACAAAACTACATAGGATCAATGCTAGTAATAACTTAGTTTGCTGGTTATAACTGGTCGTCAGCTTATTTTAAGTGGTAATTTATTGGCACCATGGGAGTATTTCAAACATTGTTATAAATAAAATTGAAATATGTGTGTTTGGGTATGTTTATTGACATTTCATATGTAAAATTGCGCCTATACATCTCGTGTATGTTATGTTTGAAATGTACTTTAAAAAGAAAACACAGAGGAGAGGTTCCAGTTTCTGAAGTATCTCAGTATCACTGATCCTTATTGTCATAGTCAATTGATAGTCTTATATAAGGCAATCCATCCAGTGGGCACTGTTCAAGCAGTTGCTGCTGGGTGTGGAAAAAAGAGGGAGTAGAAGGAGGGAAAAGTGTCGGGAGTGATCTGTGACAAAAGAATAGCAGCAAAAGTGAAAAGAAAGGTTTACAAGAGGGCAGTGAGACCAGCAAAGTTGTTTGGTTTGCAGATGGTAGCACTGACCAAAGGACTGGAGGCTGAACTGTAGGTTGCAGAGTTAAAGATGTAAAAATTCTCTTTAGGAGAAATGAGGATGGACAGGATCAGGAACGAGCACATCAGAGGGACATTACAGTTCGGACGTTTTGGAGACAAAGTTAGAGAGGCCAGATTGAGATGGTTTGGATATGTGCAGAGGAGGAACAGTGAATATATTGGTAGAAAGATGGTCAAGATGGAGTTAGCAGGCAGGAGGCAAAGAGGAGATTAATGGATGTAGTGAGAGAGAACATGCAGGTAGTTGGTGTGAGAGAAGAAGATACAGAGGACAGGGAGAGATGGGGGATGTTGATTCACTTTGGAAATCCCTAGAAAAAGCTAGTTAAATGAAAGAAGAAGAATATTGCACATACAGCATATTGATACAGCAGCATAAATTGTGTTATCATACACTGAATGGCAACAACATTAACACTACCTCCCTGATATTCTATTGGTCACTATCATGCCAGCAAAAACAAGTATGACGGGTCATTACATGGACAGTGGACCTCTGAGAGAGAGTTTTGTGGTGCAAATACAGCACCTGAGTTCAATAAATTGTCATTCAAAAATTTACATAATTTATCAGTCTGCAGCTACTTTGATTGACGATGTGTGCCTGTAAGTGTAGCAGGTGTGACAGGGACCACAGAAGCTTAGACAGTGGTCAGTAATGTTAAATTTGACCTTGACTTTGCTGTAGCAGAGTCAGCATAATATAAGACATGAGCAGACTGTCACTGTAGGTAGCTGTATAGGTTTTCTACACAACAGCTGGATAATTAAACCTTTTTTTTCCACCAGGTTTCAACAAAACCTGCCATGCTTTCCTCATTATTACCTTTGTCAAGCCAACATGCCATCATGAACTTTATACCAAACCTCCACAAAAGATGTTATGACATTGGTTTTGAGCTTTTGTTGTCTGTTAAACAAAACCAAAGTTGGTAGAAGGATGGAAAGTGATGACCCCTCAGAGAAAAAGAAGAAGAGGTTAGATGCAGGAATTATTATTTAATGGGTATACCGGTGGAAATGTCTGTTTCTACCTACTGTAGTAGCCTATTCATAAGAGTCTGTTGGTCTTAGGGTGCACTCCATTTGGTCTAGTTGTTTTGTACCGTGCTGAAGAACAATTGTTCCACCTCCCCAAGCCCCCATTGGCCTGGGCTCACATTGCTCCAAATCCAACTGGGCCTGAGCATGGTTACCTCTTGTACATATGTCATCACATTATAATATGCCACATGCATGGCTTTACGTTATCATGAATCACCACTAACACTGTTCAGTGGTTCTCTAATATGTATGTTTGAGAAAATAATGGATTTTTCCCAAAGACCTCAGAGTTCAGGTGGGCTTTATCCAATTACTTCTGTAAATTAGTGTCAGCGCACATTTTGAGTAATCTCAACTTTTGAATTGGGCTACCATGAACCCTTTGCAGCCATTGTTGTTATGGTTGATGAGAGGAATAGTTGCATTGATCATTCATCATCTCAATGATGCAAAGCCATCCTTGTGCTCATGCATGTACCCTGCCAAGTATACCTCTTCCAACCATGCAAGAGCCAATGAGTGTTTGAACACAGTACAAAGCACTCCCTCTAGTTGAAAAACTGAACTTTGTGGGTCAAATGCACTTGGGCATACTGGCCTATCATGAGTGCACCCATATTTTAAATCAAATCAAATCAAATCAAATTTGTTTAGCCCAAAATCACAATTTACATATTTCCTCAGTGGGCTTTCGCCAACTGTACAGATGTGACACCCTCTGCCCTTAGACCCTCGAACCTGGTGTGGAAATTCTTAAAAAAAAACCCTAAACAGGGAAAATAAGAAACGTCAGAAAGAACCACAGAAGAGGGATCCTTCTTTCTAGGACGGACAGATGTGCAAGAGATGTCACTTGTACATAACGCAACAACATGACAATAACAGATTAGCAAGAATGTATAAGACGTCCATGATTCCAAGGGTAGGTGAGATCTATAAATCCAAATGTATTAGAAATCTATTCATCCAGAACGGGGTATCGTCTATTGGTCCAGGAGTCCTAGTAGTCCATGTATCCTGATTTGAGTGTTGCCGATGAAGTCTATTAGTCCAAGAGTATGTAGAATCTATAAATCCATGGCTAGGTGAAGTCTAATGTTCCAAAATGAGCAGGTACAGTCTGTTGGTCCAGAGGTCATTGTAATGACAAGATATGATGGTGCCTGACCATCAATAGCATTGTAGGGGAGGATATGGTTTTTGCATTAAAAATACAAATTAAATTCAATTTGATTTGTATTGCCCAAAATCACAAATTACAAATTGCCCAACTGAGGTTTCACAAACTGTACAGATGTGACTTCCTCTGCCCTTAGACACTCGAACAAGGTGAGGAAAAACTTTCTTTTCCGGATTTAACAGGAAGCCAGAGTAAAGAAGCCAGTACAGGGGAAATATGGTCACTGATGCTGATGTTGAAAACAATAAAGATATAGCATTTATATTTGCTTAATGTATTCAATTGAAGAGCGTTATAAAGCCTCCTCACTGCTATACCCCAATGTATGTCTCTACAGTGGAGTGAAAGCTTCAGTGGATATTTCAAGGAGGTACATGCTTCATTTATGTCATGATTGATTCTTTGCACTGCACCTTTTTGTTTTTTATTGATAAACCTTTACTCCCCACCCAAGCACAAAAAACTTTTGAAACATCTGCGTTTCGATACAGGTGTTTTATAACGTGCATATTTGAAAAAGTGTGCTCGGAAGTATGATTGAGGAAGAGAGATGTGAATGAGAGACACCATAATAGACTGATAGAAAAAGTAAATCCATCCTTAAAATACAGACTAATTTAAGGATAAGTGTGATAAATAAGTTGGAAAATTGAGTAAACAAACTCATCCCTCTCTTCATTAAAATATCTTGTCATACAAATAGAATTCAAAATGAGCTGCTTTGGTTATGATATGAGCTACGGCTAAAGGGAATTTGAAGAGAAAGGGGAAAAAACTGACAAACAATTTAATCAAAAAAATGATGATCCCAACTCAGCTTGACAGACTTGCAGATACGATGGCAGCAAAAACAAACCTGAAGTGTTTTGTTCACACCGGATCAAGCATTGAATGAAAGGGGATGGCAGAGAGTAATAGAGAGTCATGAGACTGCGTAAGAAAAATGTGTTGTGACACGTTTTTATCTTTGGTAGACGAAGAGATTGGTGGGTCAACATTAATGTGAGAAGAACATGAA
>KV751316.1:100630-136022 GCA_001698575.1 Mola mola | reverse complement strand
GTGCAGTCAGTCAAGTCATCACATTGTCACAACAGTATTACAAATGAGAAAGCGGTCCCATGACCTCTTGAAATTATCAACATCATCATTGATTCTGGCTAACATGTGTTCATATGATACAACCTCCAACATTAATTCCATCCATTTTTTAACCTCTGGAGAGGATGTACTTTTCCAGACTCTCAGAATCATTCGGGCAGCTGTAACAACCCCATATTTTGATATATTGGGCAGTTCTGTTTGGTCCCCCAGTAGGCACAATCTTGGTGATACAGGTATTGTTAACCCCACCCATTTCCTTATGTATTCAATTACTTTTTTCCAGAATGGGTTTATGAATTTACACTCCCAAATAGCGTGTAAGAATGTTCCTGTTTCTTCCTGACATTTCTAGAATAAGTTATTAGCCAACAAGCCCATTTTGTAAAGTTTAGATGGGGTGAAATAAAACTTATGTATTATTCTGTACTGAGTAAATTTCCCCTTAGCCTCCTTTATATATTTCCCTGAATTTGCTAATATTCTTAGCCAAATTTCATCGTTCAGCTCGCATCCTAGGTCTTTCTGCCAGACATATCCCAGAGTTTTACAGATATTTTCCTGTAACCCATTAAAGATTTTGTAGAACACAGCTGCCCTGTGTGTTATACCAGGTAATTCCAGAAATTCCATCACTGGGTTCTTGTCTTGAATAAATTGACCCTTCCATCACTGGGTTCTTGTCTTGAATAAACTGACCCTTAGTTATACTGTCCCTGATTTGTAAGAACTTCCAAAAATTATCTTTACTTTCCAAATCATATTTTTGCTGAAATTCAGAGAAAGAAATAAACACTCTATCAGAGTATAGGTCATTTACGTTACATATTCCTTTCATAAGCCACTGATTCCAGTAAACAGTCTTTTTCCAGATACGTATGGCAGGGTTGTGCCATATAGAGGCATATGATTGTCTTAAATGTGACACATCATACATCCTGTGTACTTCTCTCCAGACAGTCTTAGAATGAGCCAGTACTGGGTTTGAGGAATAGTCCTGTCTATTAGTAGTTGATCCATGTGAGAGAACATCCAAAGGCTTGTAGGGGCTTACTAGTTCCTGCTCAATTTTGATCCAGCTCAGCTCCGAGCACTTTCAATATCTTCTGAATTATTAAGTGCCTGATAGAATTAAAAAAAAAAAAAAGAAACTATAGCTTTGGTTTTGGAACTTGTTAGAATATTCCGGTAAATTAGGAACAAGTCTGGTTTTACAATTTAAATGATCTTTTTTCTTACATGTTTTCATTTCAAATTCAGATCTCTTTTATATGTTTGGCAAATAATAAATATAACATTTTAAGACTAGGGTTTAGGTGTATAATAAATATATATAAGTACAATTCAGCACCACCTCTGGCAGGCCACCTAATTCAAGATCAGCTCATAATCAGAGCTATATCAGCAGAAATGTGGCATTCTTAGGTATAGTACTTAATATCTGTATCTAAATTTCATTAGGGTTTGTCCTTTTTTAGCCAGTGAAGTGGTCAAAATAATGCTCATGGCATCATCCCCAGTGTGGTAAAATCGTTTTTTTTGGTACATGTCAACATAGCCAGGAAAGAAGCACTGTGCCACTGTGCAACATCTTGTGCTGGTGGTGAGTCGGAGCCAGAATCTGCACAGAATTCTTACCTCTTGCGCATACACTCACCAACCCAGTCGGTGAGCTCAGTGGTCAATTTTGACATTTCTTAACATCAAATAACTAATCAAAACTGAAACAATCAGAAAAAAGAGGACTTGAACATACATCCGGATGATAAGAACTACTTAAAATAAAAGAAACCATCTTTGGGAAATTTTTGTTTGAGGAGCGCTTCATCTCGACTGCCACGACCAGAGGTGATCAAGATGCTTGTCTTCGCCCCTCAAAATGGCGAACAAGCTATATAGTGCTTTCTATAGGGAGCAGGGAGCCACACACACACACACAGCCACACTCATGGACACAGGCAAAGGGACACATTCGGACAAATATGAAACAGAGCAAACAGAGTGGAAAAACAAGCAGGGAATTCTGGGTCCTGGTGTGAACTGTAAGACTTAAGTCATCATTATCTTATGTTAAATCTCTGTGCATCTAAGCAGATTGGTTTGCACAGAGGTTGCTAAAGGAAACTGTTGCATGTTAAAAACAGAAAAGGCAATAAGGACAAAAAAACAAATAGAAATTGTACAAATTGTCACTCATTTACCTGTTGTGATGTTACTGATGGTTCTTATATCACTTTATCTAACAGACAGGGTTATTACCAATGATTGTCATTATTTTCTTTTATTGGTTGGACGCAGATAATATTAAATATCAAAACTAAGTGTAAAAATTGATACAATGTACATTCTTCACTTTCCTTCCTTCTGTGCTTTTTATTCTTACTTAGGTTTATTACTTTAAATATTTTATTTCCAAAATTTTGGCTTGTTATCAGAATAAGTTCTGCTTAGTGTGATAGAAAACATTTATGTTAGCTACTGTGCATATCAAAATATCTAAATAACTAAAAACATTGTAGAGTGCTTAAAGTAAGTGAAAACAAGCATTTCAAAGTTTTCCCATTTTTGGAATTATTTCCAAACCTCCTGTACTGGATAGGATCTGGATTCTTTATTCAGTAAGTTTGTTAAGTGTATTTGGTGCTGGGAGAGGAACAACATAGATAAGTTACACATACATGTCCAAGTTTAATAAAGTGGGCATTGTTTTCCTTGAAGATGTGCAACAGAAACATGAGGAATGCTCTAAAGTCAATATGTACATTGCAGTACATACCATTATTATTTATCATTAATTCAAAATTCTGTAAATACACAGAAAAACACTTCAAAATGAATGTATTATTTTTTTGAAGTGGTTTATTCATAAAGTAATTATTGGAGATTTTTCCTTATAAGCTTGCCATCACAAAATCAAATCAAATCAAATCAAATTTTATTTGTATACCCCAAAATAACAATTTACACATTATCTCACTGGGCTTTAACAAACTGTACAGATGTGACAACCTCTGCCCTTAGACCCTCGAACCTGGTGAGGAAATTCTTAAAAAACCCTTAATAGGGAAAATAACAAACCTCAGAAAGAACCACAGAGGAGGGATCCTTCTTCCTAGGATGGACAGACGTGCAATAGATGTCAATTGGACAGAACACAACGACATGATAATAACAACAGTTTACTTAGAATATATAACACATCCATGACTTCCAGAGTCTGTGGAATCTATAAATCTATATATTCCCATACATCTTATAGATGTATGGGAAGTCTAGTGATCCAGACGCATGTTTACTCTGTTGGTCCAGGAGTCATTATAGTCCATGTATCAAGATCTGAGTGTTGCTGATGTAGTCACTGAATCCAAGAGTATGTGGGATCTATAAATTCAGGGATATGTGAAGTGTAGTGATCAGGAAGCGGGTGTAGTCTATTGGTCCAGAAGCCATTGTTATCTGTGGATCCCGATTTGCACTTGGACAATCCGGCCTAGAATCCAAGTCACAAGATCTCCTGTCTTAATGTGGGCTATAGATATCAGGCAGGACCACAGCAGCAGCTCCCACCGCAACCTAGAAAGACCTGCAGGATGATAAAGCACAATGACTCCGGGGAAGAAGTAAAATTAGTGTAAGGATATGGACATTTAGAGGAGCAGAAATGGAGTCTGAGTCAGAGAGGGCAAAGAAGAGAGCTCAGTGCATCATGGAGTGTTCCCCCAGCAATCTAAGCCTATAGCAGCATAACAAAAGGCTAGATAGGCCAGTTCTATAACTAGAAGCTATAAGCTTTATCAAAAAGGAAGGTTTTAAGCCTACTCTTAAAATCAGAGAGTGTGTCTGCCTCCCGTACCAAGACTGGAAGATGGTTCCACAGGAGAGGAGCTTGATAGCTGAAAGCTCTGCCTCCCATTCCACTTTTGGAGATTCTTGTATCTTTGATTTGATTTTAGTATCTTGCTTGCCAGCTTCTGTTTGGAACCTCTTCCAGCAACAACTGTGACAGCAAACCCCACAAGATCACAAGGATGTACAAACTCTTCAACCACAGTATCGCAACAATTTATATAACAATCTAAATCCAAATGGGTCATTTACTGTCTCTGAGACGGACTTTCCTTCAGTACTGTTCATGACCTGTCAGTAAATTATTCTCTGGAACATATCAAAAAGAAAAACAATTTCAAAGATTTTTAATGATTTTAGTAGAGTTCATTTTTGTGAGTGAGTGAACATAGCAAATTACCTTATTGATAGTTGTAACAAGGTGGGTAATTATGATATTGGAGTCAGTCTTGGTCTAAAAATTAAATGACTTTGCAGTTTGCTCAGGTAATTAGATAATATAGTTTCTTAGTTGATTGTAGTTTCTATAGCTTTCTTAGCCATACAGTAGGAAAGAAGGAAAAAGAAGAAAAGCAAAGTCAAACCAAAAAGAAATGAAGTAAAAGGAGCACTCAGACTTGTACTTTGGGTTGAAATAACATTCAATTCAAGCAAAAGCACTGTTACTTTTGACATAAAACGTTTTTTTTTTTCTTTTTGTCTTTGACCATCCATAAGACCAAACACTACACGTCTCAACAGAATGTGTTTCGTGAATGATTTGTTAATTTTTTCTCTGTTTTGGTCTTAACCCCTTAACACCGATCGTCGCAAATTCATATCATACCGCTTGCATTCAGAGATACCATCCGATTGAAAGCAAAAATCCAAGTAATTAATTTTTTTTTAATATAATTGTAAATAAATTCCGGCGTCAAGGAGTTAATGTCACCTTGCTTTTTTCTTTCAATCAAATCATTAGAAGCTGCTCACGCTACCTCCCTGCTTGAACACATATTGAGCAATATGAGAAAATCAAAACTTGAACCAAATGAAATAATTGATAAAAAGATTCCAGATACAAAGACTTGGAGAACTTTGTAAACATCAATAAACCCAGCAAATTCCTAGCTAACCAACTGAAACTAAAAAAAGGAAAAAAATAACAATCTCTTCCATCAAGAACTTAGCTGGGAATATCGGTCATAATCCTGAAGAAATAAATGACATTTTTAGAGGCTTTTATGAAAACTTGTATTCCTCACAAATCAATCCACTTGATCCTATCGTTGATGACTCTCTGAACAACATAGACCTGCTAAGAGTAAATAATGAACCAATTATGGCTCTGGACTCGCCTATCTCCAAGGATGAACTTTATGAAGCCCTCCAACATATGACAAGTAAAAAAGCACCGGGACCAGATGGTTTTCCTACTGAGTTCTACTCAAAGTGTTTTGGACAATGCTGGTGCCCACATTTCGCAGAATAGTTCATATTAGAGAAAGTCAAACACTATCGCCAAACATGAACATCAGCTTACTCCTCAAACCAGTCAAGGACCCCACACTACCATTCAGTTACTGTCAAATATAACTTATAAACACAGATCTTAAAATCATCTGCAAAGCTCTTGCCAAGAAAATGGAAAACGATTGCTCCTGATCAAACAGGATTTATTAAGGGGGAGACACTCAACCAACAATACACGCAGAACACTCAAATTGATTTACTATTCTTCCATAAATAACCTGGAAACAACAATTATCTGTTTGGATGCAGAAAACGCATTTAATTGAGTAAATTGGAAATTTCTCTTTGAGACACTACTTACATTTGTATTCAGGAATTCTTTCATAACTTGGATCAAAACATTATAAAGGCCGCCTTGTGCTTCTATTAAACAAATGATCAAATTTCCCCAAGTTTCAGTCTTCAGAGGAGCACCAGGCCGGGTTGCACACTCTCCCTGTTACTTTTTACCATCTATATTGAGTCAATAGCATCTGCAATCCGACAAAACACATATATTGCAGGACTCAGAACAGAACATGTACACCATAAAATAAGTCTTTATGCTCGTGATATATTGATTTATTGATTTTTTCTCCAAACCTCTCTTTCTGAGGCAGTAGTACTCATAGACAAATTTTCATCCATCTCCATCAGCTGGTCAAAATCAGTGTTACTACCCATAAATTGTAACTTCTAGAATATACTCACTATTCTACTACAATCAGGCAATACTAGATACTTAGGTAGAAATATTTCCTTCAGTCTTTCAGATTTGATGCAGCTGAATTACACCTCTCTACTCAAATCCTTAGAAGACAACCTCATGAGACGGAGGACCCTACCCATATCACTCATTAGTCGAATCACCACCATAAAAACGATGGT
The DNA here is from genome assembly GCA_001698575.1 of Mola mola. Taxonomy (NCBI): domain Eukaryota; kingdom Metazoa; phylum Chordata; class Actinopteri; order Tetraodontiformes; family Molidae; genus Mola; species Mola mola. The sequence goes on along the minus strand of KV751316.1, from coordinate 129,758 downwards.
CCTGCCCAAAATCAACTATTTTGTCTCAATGATCCCTAATAATCCCCTTCCAGTTTGGTTTAAGTCACTACACACAAACATCTCTTAATTTATATGGAAAAATAAACAACGATGAATCAGTCTAAAAAAACTGCGTAAGACAAAAGATTGTTGTGGTTTAGAATGACCAAATTTTTACTACATCATCTGTCAAGCAGACTTCTCTATGTCTCAAAATGGATCAAACCTAGCCCTCTAGACATCTTCTGGATGGATATTGAGGACACTCTTGGTAGAAAAAATAAAATTTCCGATTTGCCATACATTAGTTCCAAAAACAAACATCACAGCTGCTTTAAAAGCATCGCCATAAGTTCCTCCTTGACATCCTCACCTATCCCATGCACATTCACACCAATCTGGAACAATCCTGACATCCTACAAAACAAAAAAAAACAAAGTGATAAAGGGATAAGCAATCTAGAACATATTATCCAAGACATAAACCTTACCCCCATCACAGAATTGATAGCAGAATATGGGATCAGTAATAAGAATAATAAGTGATAAGTCTCAACAACTTAAATCCATAATCAAAACAAGATTCAACCATAATCAACTGGATTTACAGCTTTCCTTGGTGTTAACTGACTTTCTAAATCTCTCAACCCCAAAACTGTTGTCTAAAATATACAGGATACTATCTACATTAGATAAGTTAATCTCTCGCCTAACCTCCAAATGGGAGACAGACTTACCCGCTAGTCCAAATCAACTCTCCTGGACTCAGATATGTCTAAATATTTATAAAACTACTAAGAAACCCAATTTATAACTCATACGAACTCATATAAAATCCTTCATAGAACACACTACCTAGGACAAAGGATGTTCAGAATGGACTCAGACATCTGCTCTCAATGCACAGGTAATATTTCTGATGGTTAAATGCATGCTTTATGGCATTTGCACACATGTCCAAATGTTCTGGCAGAAGATATGTGAAGACCTATCAACATGGCTAAGATACCCTATCCCAGTTTCCCCCTTACTTTGTTTGCTAGGTGACCTAAGCAACATTGACATGGAGGTAAATACAGCTTACATGGTTCTCACCACCATTTGCATCGCTAAGAAAACTATCCTAATGAACTACAAAACAAAGAACAAATTATGTATAACCTAGTATAGGAATGCCCTTTTAGACCACATTAGATTCCCTTGAAAAGTAAAATGGCAGAATTCTAATCTCTTTGGTCCCCTCTCATCAGATCCATTACTTAGTGGATGTGGATGGCTATGGCTGGGACAGGTTGGTGCCTGTCTTGATGGCCAATTAAGGGGCGGTTTGGGTGTACGGAGGGGAGCTCCGGTGGCTGGGGAGTTGGGGGCTTCAGACCGGGACTAGACTGCCTCCTGAATGGAGTGCCCAGACCCGCATGCATGTGTGTGTGGCTTCAGAGCTTAGGACTGCATACACTCTAACCTTGAAGCATAACTATCTGTGTTGAGCAGCCCCTGGAATGGGCTAAGTGTCTGCCGGCTCCAGAGTGCTGGCAAGACACTGGGCCATTGTTGGCAGGGGTCCTGGGCTGAGTAGGCCTGGCGGCATACTGCTCGGGGGCAGGGCATGGGGGACGGGTGAATACCGGCGCCAGTCGGGAAGCTGGCTCTAGGAGGGAGAGGTTTCCCTCTGCGGCTTCCCTGCTGTCCTGGGGCCCCTTCTTTGTGCTGGATGGGCTGTGGGTTGCTGTGGTGGCTTGGTTCTTTCCTGGCTCTCGCTGGGGTTGGTGTAGCATTGTGACAGCGTTCCAGAATTCCATTTCACTCTCAACCATATCCCTTGACAGGCTTACACATGCATGCAAACATACACATACATAAACATGAACACACTAATTGCTTGTTGTGACTTTGCGTGGCTGCAAGTTTTTTTGTTTTTTTTTTCTGTTGTTATTTTTTCAGGATTTTTATCTGTTTGCACCATTGTTGTGCTTTGCATTTGCAAAAACACTGTCAGATTCTGTAGTTTTTTTCTGGTCCCCTCCTTAATTTGACCAGTGATGACATGTTTAGCCGCATGTCGTCATTCATACGCTGGCTGTCGAGGTGGTGTCCAGCAAAAGATGTTGGCTTCATTTATAATTGGCAAACTTTCTGGGGAAGACCTGGTTTAATTAGGAGAGATGGCATGCAACCTACTTGGGAAGGAGCTAGAAATATGGCCAGATTTATTAGTCAGCCATAGTCTCAATTTAGATTTGAGGCCCGGAAGCAGATTTGCAGTCTTACCTGTTTCTCTGCCCTTCCTTTAGAGTCATCCACCTACAACCCCATAGAGACTGTGTCTGTCCCCCGTCCACATAAAATCATTAATCAAATAAAAATGTTCACATAGGAACTTAATAAAAATCACTAATGGCCACTAATGAGACAAAATAAGAGAATTAAATGTGGACTCTTGAATATCAGATCCCTATTATCTAAAGGTGTAGTAATAAATGAGCTTATATCAGATAACAATATTGATTTATTCTGCCTTCCGGAAACTTGTCTGTGTTACGATGATCATGTAGGTCTTAATGAATCCATTCCTCCCAGTCAGATTAACAAACACATTCCCAGAGACACTGGCAGAGGAGGTGGAGTGGTAGCCATTTTCAGTTCTGCCCTGTTAATAAACCCAATAAGCTCAATCTAAATTGTAGCTCTTTTTTTTTTTAGCTCGCTTTGAAAATCTCATTCGTAGCATTTACAATCCAACCATGAAAACTCTGCAACTGACTATGTTTGTTGTAGTGTATTGAGCACCTGGACGCTACACTGAATTTTTACCTGAATTTTCAGAGTTTCTCTCAGCCCTGTTCCTTAAAACAGATAAAGTTATTATCGTAGGTGACTTTAATGTCCATGTAGATGATGAAAATGACAGCCTTGGAACTGCATTTCTGTCACTGTTAGAGTCATTTGGCTTTTGTCAGTGTGTACAAGAATCAACTCACACTTTTAATAACACCCTTGATCTTGTTCTGATATATAGCATCTAAATTGATCAGTTAAATGTCTCTGTGCAAAATTTGCTTTTTTCAGATCATTATCTTCCAACATTTGAATTTCTGCTCATCAATATACACCAAGAGTCACTAGTTATTACAGCAGATAAATATCTGAGGACACTGTTGAAAAATTTAAAGAAATTCTTTCCTCTACAGTAAATTCAGGGCCATATTCCAATATAACAGAGGAGTCATATGTTAATTTTAGCCCCTCCCAGCTTAATCGCCTTGTTGATTTTACTGTTAAAAAGTAAAAAAGAAATGATGGTATAATCTCCATTGTATAATCTTAGTACTCACAAGTTAAAACAAAAATGGCGTTCCACTAAACACGAAGAGTCACGCGTGCCCTGGCAGGATGGCCTTAAAGTATACAGGAAGGCCCTTCGCCGTGCAAGAAAAGATTACTATTCAGCTTTAATAGAAGAAAACCAGAATAAACCTAGGACTCTTTTCAGCACCTTAGCTAAACTGACTGAGACCCATCATTCTATTGAACCATGCATTCCTAGATACCTCACCAGTAATGATTTTATGAACTTCTTTAATAATACAATTATACTCATTAGAGAAATATCCTACACCTCACAGATCCCAGTTCAACAATAAGAACTATAGAGACAGTTACTGGTCCTGATATGTGTTTGGAGAGCTTCCATTCAACTGACCTTCATGAACTAAGTACAATATTATCTTCATTTAAATCTTCAATTATATTCTAGACCCCACACCAACTAGGCTACTTAAAGGCGTACACTTATTTGGCACTCCGCTACTGAATATAATCAATCTATCTCTTGTAAAAAGTTATGTGCCCCTGTCTTTTAAAGTAGATGTAATTAAACCGCTCCTAAAAAAAAAACCTACCTTGGATTCAGAAGTTCTACTCATCTATAGACCAATATCCAACCTCCCCTTTCTTTCAAAGATTCTAGAGAAAGCAGTAGCTAAACAACTATGTGGCTTTCTTCAGGATAATTGTTGGGTGTAGTGCGGTGGAGCCAAACACAGACACAGATCAACGTGGTTTTCGGTGAAGCCGGTTTTATTGCTAGTAAAGTGCGAGGGCTGGCAGGAGGAAGTAGGCGGTAGTGGGTAGAAGAACTGGCAAGCAGGCAGGCAGGCAGGCAGGCAGTAGTGGTCCAGGAAAACTGGCAAGAGAGAAAGAACAGTTAATACGGAACCAACTCGAAATAAACACAAGTCAAGGCCTGAGCGAACGCTACCACTTAAGTGGATACAACGATCTGGCGAAGAGTGGGTGAAGAGCCGGGGGAGATATATGTTGATTTGATGAGCCAGGTGAGCAGACTGGGACAGGTGAGCGGATTGCAGATAGGCGTGTAGAGTTGGGAGCCAGGAGAGCCATGCCCAGGCCAACCCACACACCATGACAATAATAGTCTATTTGAAGACTTTCAGTCAGGTTTTAGAAAGCATCACAGCACAGAAACGACATTGGTAAAAGTTACAAAGGACCTCCTCACTACATCTGATGAGGGACTTATCTCTATACTAGTCTTATTAGGTCTTAGGGCAGCTTTTGACACTACTGATCATCACATCTTACTACAGAGGATGGAACACCAAATTGGCACTAAAGGATCTGCTTTAAGATGGTTTAAGACCTACTTATCTGATAGATATAATTTTGTTCATGTCCAGATACAACAAGGTTAGTTTAGTTATTGACTCCCACCAGGTTCTGTGCTTGGACCAATACAATTCACTCTATACATGCTTCCTTTATGTAATATTATTAAAAGCAATCCATACATTTTCATTGCTATGCAGATGACACATAATATACTTATCAATGAAGCCAGAAGAAACCCATCAGTTAGCTAAACTCCAGACATAAAACTGGAAGTCTCATAACTTTTATAAATCTTTTTAAATCTCATGACTCTTACAATATTGAAGTATTTGTGCTCTCTAAACACATTTGAAACTCATTTTCAAGCAACATAATTAATCTGGATGGCATTACCTTGGCCTCTAGCACCACTGTCAGAAACCTGGGCGTATCATTGACCAGAAGTTGTCATTTAACTCACATGAAAAAGAGATTTCAGGGACGGCCTCCATTCACCTCCGTAATATTGTTCAAATTTGGCAGATCCTGCCTCAACAAGATGTGGAAAAACTAGTTCATGCATTTGTTACTTCCAGACTGGATGACTCTAATTCTTTATTTTCAGGCTGCCCTAATAAGATCTTAAAGACTCTTCAATTAATCCAGAATGCTGCAGCGTGTGTACTGACAAGAACTAGGATCAGGTACTGTATTTCCCCCTTACTGGCTTCTCTGTACTGGCTCCCAGTTAAATCCAGAATAGAACTAAAATCCTTGTCCTCGCCTACAAAAGTATTCATGGTCAGGCACCATCTTATATTAAAGAGCTCATAGTACCCATAGTATCATCCAACCACAAACTTACGCTCCCAGGGTGCAGGGTTATTGGTGATCCCAGGAATCTCCAAAAGTAGAATGGGAGGCAGAACCTTCAGCTATCAATCTCCTCTTCTGCGGAACCATCTTCATGTCTCGGTACCGGAAGCAGACACACACTCTGATTTTAAGAGTAGGCTTAAAACTTTCCTTTTTGATAAAGCTTATAGGTAGTGGTGGCCTATCTAGCCCTTAGTTATGCTGACATAGGCTTAGGTTGCTGGAGGAATACTCCATGATGAACTCTGACTCCATCTCTGCTCCTGTAAATTTCCATATCAGAACAAAACATTATTCTGATTTTATGTCACCCCTGGGGTTTTTGTGCTTTATCATCCTGCAGGTTTTCTAGGTCGTGGTGGGAGCTGCTGCTGTGGTCCTCCCTGATGCCTACTGCTCACATTAGGACAGGAGATCCCATGAATTGGATACTATGCTGGATTGCCCAACGCAAATCTGGATCCATGGATTACAATGACTTCTGGACCACAATACGATACTCATACTATATCTGGATTTATAGAACTCAAACATTATTACTATACTGTAACAACTGTCATGTTGTTGTGTTCTGTACAAGTGACATCTATTACATGTCTGTCCATCCTGGGAAGAAGGATCCCTCCTCTGTGGTTCTTCCTGAGGTTTCTTATTTTCCCTGCTTAGGGTTTTTTTTTTTCAAAGTGTTTGCCACATCTGTACAGTTTGTTAAAGCCCAGTGAAATAATGTGTAAATTGTGATTTTGGGCAATACAAATAAAATGTAATTTGGATTGAAAATCTGTTTGGCACAACAAGGCATCCAGTTTCCCATTTTTGGCATGCCAAGAATCTGGGGGGACAGGTAAAAAAAAGAAAGGTTAGTTAAAACGCACTGTAATAGAGAAGAGATTGTGAAACAGTAACAAAGCTATAGATGCACCAGTACCCGCTGATTTAATTATTTTCTTTTTTTCCATTTGTTTAATTTTTAGTTCATCAGGTGTTTCTTTTCTCTTCTTTTATTTTTTTTTTCATCCTTTCAGGAGCCGCTTCTTTATCGTGTTGGAGGGGTTTGGATGCCCTAATGATCCTAAGAGCTATGTTGTCTGGGGCTGTTTGCCCCTGGTAGGGTCACCCAAGACAAATAGCTCCTAGAGGAGGGGTCAGACAAAGCGCGGTTCAATAAGACTTCTATGATGGTGACTACCAAGGACTCATACAACCTGCCCAGAGGGACCCCACCCTGGATCCAGTCTTTGGGATGGGGTCTGTAGGCGAGGGCCTGGGGGCCGGGCCTTTGTCCATGGGGTCCGGGTGGGCTCACCCCAAAAGGGAGACATGGGTCTGTCCATGGGTGGGTGGTGGTCCTTCCATCCCACCACCTACAGGAGGTGCCATAGGGGTCCGGTGCTATGTGGATAGGTTTGTAGTCAAATGCAGGGCCCTTTGCAGTCCGATCCTCGGTTGCTGTAGCTGGCTATCGGAACATGGAATGTTACCTTTCTGGTGGGAAAAGGAACCTGAGCTTGTGCAAGAGGTGGAAAGGTACCGGCTAGATATAGTCCGAGCTTATACGTACAGTTCGGGTTCTGGAACCAGTCTTCTCAAAAGGGGTTGGACTCGTTTCTTTGCTGGAGTTGTCCCAGGTAAGAGGCGGAGAGAAGATGTGGGCTTATGAATAGCTCCTAGGTTCTCAGCCGGTGTGTTGGAGTTTACCCCGGTGGATGAAAGGGTTGCTTCCCTGCGCCTTCGGGTTTGGGGAACGACTGTGGTTTGCACCTATGCGCCCAATAGCAGTTCAGAGTACCCATTCTTTTTGGAGTCCTTGGAACAGGTGCTGGAAAGTACTTTCACTTGGGATTCCATTGTCCTACTAGGAGACTTCAACGCTCATGTGGGCAATGACAGCGAGACCTGGAGGTGTGTGATTGGGAGGAACGGCCTGCCTGATCTGAAACCAAGTGTCACAGTTTGTCCATAGCTAACACCATGTTCAGCCATAAGAGTGTCCATAAATGCACTTGGCACCAGGACACCCTGGGTCGACAGTCAATGATTGAGTTTGAAGTTGTATCCTCAATCTGCAACAGTATGTGCTAGACAGTCGGGTAAAGAGAAGAGCAGAGCTTTCAACTGATCACCACCTGGTGGTGAGCTGGATCACGTTGTCGGGGAGGATGCTGAAACGACCAGGCAGGCCCAAATGAAAAGTGAGGGTCTGCTGGGAACATCTGACTGAGGACCCTGTGAAAATAGTCTTCAACTCCCACCTCCGGCAGAGCTTCAACCACATCCCGGAGGTATTGGGGAGAATGGAATCTGAGTGGGCCATGTTCTGCGCTGCCATTGCCGAGGCTCCCGCTCGAAGCTGTGGTAGCAAGGTTGCCGGTGCTACTCGTGGCGTTAACCCTAGAACCCGCTGGTGGACACCAGAGGTGAAAAGGTCCGTCAAGCTGAAGAAGGAGACCTACAGGGCATGACTGGCTTGTGGGAATCCCGAGGCAGCAGACACATACCGGCAGGTCAGGCGATCTGTGGCTCGGGTGGTCACGAAGGCAAAAACCCAGGTGTGGCAGGAGTTTGGTGAGGCCATGGAACAAGATTTCCAGTCAGCGCCAAATAAACTGTGGCAAATTGTTGGGCAGCTAAGGAGGAGAAAGCAGAACCCTGTCCATACGGTCTTCAGTGTGGGAGGGGAATTGCTGACCTCAACTGAGTGTATAGTTCAGGAGTGGACGGATTACTTTGATAATCTCTTCAATCCCATCAACATGCATTCCAAGGAGGAGGCAGAGCCGGACGACTCTGGGGTGGGCTCTGTCATCACTGGGGTCGAGTCGCTGATGTTGTCAAACAATTGCGCCTCCTCAAAATTGCATGGAGATCGGGACGGTGTGGTAGGAGTGGCAGACAAGGGTGGTGGTTCCCCTTTTAAAGAAGAGGGACAGGAGGGTGTTTTCCAACTACTGGGAGATATCACTCCATAGCCTCCAAGGGAAGGTCTACTCGAGGGGGCTGGAGAGGAGAGTCCGGCTGCTAGTTGAACCTCGGATTCAAGAGGACCAATGTGGTTTTCGTCCTGGCCGTGGGACACTGGACCAGCTCTATACCCTCGCGAGGGTACTGGAGGGGGCATTGGAGTTTCCCCAACCAGTCCACATGTGTTTTGTGTATCTGGAGAAGGCTTATGACTGTGTCTCTCAAGGAGTCCTGTGGGGGGTGCTCCGGGAGTATGTGGTACATGGCCTTTTGTTACCGGCCATTCGATCTCTGTATTATCTGAGCCAGAGCTTGGTTCACATTGGCGGCAGTAAGTCAGACTGAAGTCAGTCAGGTTTGGTGGCCTCCTGATTCCATCACTGCTATTTGCAGATTACGTGGTCCTGTGGGTCTCATGGAACAGTGACCTCCAGCACATACTGGAACGGTTTGCAGCCGAATGTGAAGCGGTGGGGATGATGATCAGCAGCTCTAAATCTGAGGCCATGGTTCTCAGTCGGAAAAGGATGAATTGCCCACTCCGGGTCGGAGAAGTATAAGTATCTCGGAGTTGTTCACGAGTGAGGGGAAAATGGAATTTTGACAGTCGGATTGGGGCGGAGTCGGCAGTGATGCGGACGCTAAAGTGATCTTTTGTAGTAAAGAGAGAGTTGAGCCAGAAGGCAAACCTTTCAATTTACCAGACAATCTACATCCCAACTCTCACTTGTGGTCATGAGCTTTGGGCAGTGACCGAAAGAATGTGATCGCAAATACAAGCGGCCAAAATCCTTCGCAGGGTGGATGGGTTCAGCCTTAGAGATAGGTTGAGGAGCTCAGATATCTGGGAGGAGCTCGGAGTAGAGTCGCTGCTCCTCCATATAGAGAGGAGCCAGTTGAGGTGGTTTGGGCATCTGGTCAGGATGCCTCCTGGACGTTTCCCGAGGGAGGTGTTTCGGGCATGCCCATCCAGCAGGAGAACCCGGGGCAGACCAAGGACACAGAGATTATATCTCTTGGCTGGCCTGAGAACGTCTTGGTGTCCCCCTGGAGGAGTTTGATGGAAGTGGCTGGGGAGAGGAACGTCTGGATCTCCCTTCTCAAACTGTTGCCCCTGTGTCCGGGACCGATAAGCGGCAGAAAATGAAACAAAATGAAACGAAACGAAAGGAATATTTTAGTTAAGATATTTTTTTTAGTTTTTAGATCAACAGGTGCCAAAAGTATAGCTCCTGAAACCCCTTTGCTTCCACACTTGGGGGCAGTGTCTAACAATTTTTAAAACTACGATTTTCATCACATACAACTGGGTGTGTGGGAATTTTCAAAGATTCCTCTTTTACTTTTTACATGTCTTATTCTGTCACTTTGTTGGTACAAATGTGTACAACACTATGACTATCCCTGACTGTTTGAAAGTCCACATCATTATCCTTTTAAAAACCGCCAGTCTCCAAGGCTGGCTTTTCTTTCCAAGAGTTAAGTATGGCTTTTTCAGAACAGATAAACATGTTTCCCTACCGACATGTTTGGATGACATGAGATATTCGCTGATTCTGATTGATCACATCCTATCTATTACACTTCTTAGACAAACAAAGGATAAAACAACACTTACTCAAAGGGTACTTGCATTCTTGGTGTTGAATTTTTCTTTTATTTTTCTTTTGCTGTTATGATATTGGTCATATTTTTGCCCTTGTCAGTAGTTGATAAACACCTGTGAATTCAAGACAATTCATCCCTTGTTGACTTACGTTTTGCTAATGTCACCTTCAGTTTGGTTTTTGTTACACTAAATGACACATCACACAACACTCGCTCTCCCAGGTTCTCACACACATTAAGACTCGAAAGAAGACACCATGCACACACACAGTGCCATGGTACATAGAGGCTTGGTAACATGATGTGTCCTTAGAGTATTTCCATAAACTGCCACTTGGACTCAGTAAAACAGTTAGCAACATGCCACAACATCCACTGAAGGAAATCAGATAATGGTTTGTCTGAATTTTTGGAAACTGGAATCTAACACTCCCACAGCACCACCTCCGCCTCCAGATCACCAGAAGCAGAAACTAAACCAAATTCTTCATGGCAGGCAAGGCAAGGCAAATTTATTTGTATGGCATATTTTAACAACAAGACAATTCAAAGTGATTTTCAAAATAAAAAAACAAAAAAAATAATAAAGCATTTAAAACAATAGGAAGCATTAAAAACAGCATAAATAAACATAATAAAATGACATAAAAGCATTTAAAGATTTAAAGAATAATAGAAAGTGAAAGATATACAAATGAAGATCATCAGAGTCAACAGTCCACAAGTTTAATGTGATCAAACCATTTTGTCCACTTTGACACATTGACTGGTGAGTTGCTGAACAGACAAGCACAAATTCTATTAATGCAACTCTACAGGCCATGTTGCCTATCATGCATGAACACATAGAACACACTCAAAACCAACACAGAACTAACTATGCTTTGATGTAACAATTTGTGACTCCACTGGTTTCCGTTAGAGGTTGATGAGATTGGAAATTGCAGCCTTTCAATTTTGCAAGCAAACAACTTTGAGTCAACTTCACCTGTCTGTTCTTGCTGACATCTGGGGTGAACTGGGCTGGTACGTTGTTTTGGATTATTTTCATGACTCAAATAATCATGCATGGAAAATGCACACAAATACATCTTTGTAAAATGCAGAAATGTGCTATGTAATAGGTATGCAAATCAGCTTCGTGTTAAGGGCCAAAGGGATTATTAAAGGAGCGTTTTGTCGTAACAAACTGAAAGTCAGCAGCAATCCAAACGTCTGAGCCTGCATGTGCATCAGGGGCAGGTTCTCCCTGTGTATGTGTGTGAATACATTTTCCTCCTGCAATGCAACCAATCAAAACTCCATGTGTAAACCTCAAAATGAATCACAAGGAATGTCTCTGTCGTTCTCATCTGGCTTTCACAGACACACAAGCACTGGTGGAGATCATGTGTTACAGGACTAAAGTCACATTAAGCATAATTACATTTGTGATGCAACAGCAGGAAAGCAAATAAATTGTTAAAAGAACAGTTGCTTACTCTCTGCACAGCTCAACCAGTAATGTGAGGAGAAATGAAATAGCATTTAATGAAATATAAATGCTGAAAGAGACAAACTTAAAGAGCAACTTTAATTTCACCAAATTTTTTGTTGACACCTTTCTGCAATTGAATGTGTTATTATTTGTTGCATGCACACTTAGATAGTTTGCGCTACACCCGCTGCTCATCTGCCATAAACCAGATAGAGTTGGTCTGGCTACACATAGTTGAAGAGTACTGATAACAATCAGGGAAGAGCTCCTCCTCTGCCTAGGAGGAGCCTAGAAGGTATAAAGGGATGTGTAACCTGGATATCGGCCCTTTTCTTCTACTCCACCCTTAAGGTGGTGGGACAGAGGGCTCAGCGCTGACTCTGTAGCTACTCTCTGCGTGAAATAAACAAAAGCTATTGTACTCGAAAAGTTGAAGAGTGTTTTATCAACCTTTCCACTAAGGTATAACGATCCTGGGCAGAAGGAGAGGAAACAATTCCTCCTTCAACAAATATGTTTAATATAACATTTACCAACCTTTGCTCCTGTGTTTTCATACATCGAGACACAGTTCGCCTGTGAGTCCTAGCCTACTTTGCATACTGAAAGAAGTGTTAAGGACACATGAATGCGAGCGAGAGAGAGAGAGAGAGAGAGAGAGAGAGATGAGGAAGTTAAACAACAGAGAAAATAGAACAATATAGTCGTAAGAGTAAGAGCGAGAGGGGGATAAAAGAAATGAATAAGAACACAAAAAACTCTCCCACCTCTCTTTCTTTTCCTTCAATCTCATATGTGAATGTGATAGTTCCTCTCCCAGTAGAAAACCCCACAGCAATTTAAAGAAACTAGGCCAAAATGAAATATGGCTGCAATATAATAAAAACACTTCAGACACACAGCAGCCTGAAAAGACCATTCACATGTGTGCATGAGACTGAACATGCGTGTGAGGTTTTTTCTAACAGCCTGAGCGAGTGACAGAGACGGAGTGAGTTTGGGGTAGGTACGGGAGCAATGGGACACTAAATGGGTCGCAATGCAGTTGAGTGTTTTATTAAGACTGAATCCAAAGTAGGATTTCAAATGAAATTCTACACCATTTAAAGGGTTGTATAATCTATCATTCTGTACCCTCACATGCCCACACACTCACACGCACACTGTGGTGTCAAGCAGTCACACTCTAACCTTTTTAGCCGACAGCATACTGTAGCATAAACAGGTTAAATCCCTGCTAATCTGTCTGTGGCATGCATGAGGACTATGCTGGCTTATGAGAGAGAAGTCTAACCCAAATATGGATTTGGACTTGAGTCAAAAATGTGACCTACTATTTATTAATATGATGTCATGCATGATTGTATGGAGACAAGAAGACGTTCCTTTGGTTGGACAAAATGGACCTAGCAGCCTTGAGTGGCAGTAGGAGATGACAGTATATCTTTTATTTTTTTGTCTCTTAAAGGTGTAATTAACCAGAATTACATGCAGCAATATCAGCAAAGTGGACACTCATCTAACCTGAATATTCAGGTGTGGCTGGTTTGGAATTTAAAAACACAACAAGTTCCATAATCTTGAGAAACCCAGCTCTCTGGTCTGAGCACTCACTCTATCTTGTCACAGTAAGGAGGAAGTAAGAAAAATTTAGATCTTATGCTTTGACTGATTAAACGTTAAGAAACCTTTGAGTAGCATACAGTATACTGTAAAAGCTTCATGCTACCACCAGCTTTGCTGTATTAGCTTTATGTTTTAATGAACTTTCAAATTTATTTCTCAGTGTCTGTAATGCAATACGCTCAGAAAACACGGGTTTGCAATATGAAGAAAAAATCTGACGAATTAGTTTTGGGTAAAGAGTATTAAGGACTTTATGTGAACTTCCCTTATATTTAGAATGCCTTGAACTCTGTGGGGCAGAAGAAGTTGGAGTTACTGCATGAATCCTCTTATGTATCTGACCATTTTTTTTTCAAGGCATGATAAAAGCTTAAGTTGATTATTTGATTTGCATTTGGTTGTTTTTTGTGTTGAGCATTACATCTTTTATGGGTGTAACATACTGGAAACTTTTTAATATGTAAGAACAACTGTCAGTCACATAATTCTATACAAAATGAAAAAGATCAAAGAATCTGTAGACATAAAATCATAGTTTTGCATCAACGATAACGCTCTTAAAGAATTATCAGCACACAAACTGAGTAATCAAGCTGTTTTTTCAAGCTATTATTAAAAAAGTTAGGGGAGATTAAAAACAAAAAAAAGGCATGAAAGCACAAAAATGTGTAAAATCTGCTGAGAAATTTCTCTGGGTTTCTTTTTTGTTCAGCATTTGGCTGCATCGTCATTCATCGTGTCATTCCTTGTAGGAGCAAACGATTGTTTACGGTTTTATTTTTCAGCATCGCAAGGATCACAAGAATGATGTTAAGGTTGCTAGACAGTGATTGTGGGAGGTGAATATTGCCAAGAGCAAGAGTAGATTCTCAAAGAAATATAAGTAAAAATGATGGAGCAGTGGAGGAGCAAAATGGAAGTCTAAGAGATAAAAAGATAAAATTATTCATAATTTTGACATTTTTTCAAAACTCTTCTCTAGCAAAAAAACAGAACTTGGCAGGGAGGACCGATTACTTGAGGCAGACAGCAACTGAGAGAACCACCTAGAAATTGACACGGACGGTGGAAACCTGCTGGCGAGTAAAAGTTTTGACAGAGCTGCAATTTATCATCAGCTTATCTATTGTAGTTCTGGTAGATTTAATCATTTGCTAACAAATGATTAACTATTCCAAGGAAAGCAGCTAGGATGAAATAATGCTCTTTTGTTTAACCAGAATTGACTGGATTATTCACAAAGTCACTAAAATTATTCGGCTTTGTGTATTTTAATGTTTTGATATCTTCACACCGAATGTAGTGAATTAAGAGTTTCTCCAAATGGGGTGTGATGGGAGTGATAGCTGATTTTTTGTTATTTTGTTTTTTTTCAATACAAATGTCATGGTTCCGCCCTCTGCTTTTATTTTGGCAGTTGTGTTTTGTTCTGTCTCCGGTGTTTGTGTGTTACTTCATTTCAAGACTTAAGGCGGTTCAGGTGTGCAGAGCTGATTACCTGCAGCTGTTGATTCCTCATCAGTGGCTGTATATAAGACTCAGATCCTGATCTGCTCGTCGTTAGAACGTCTTGTTCCCCACACAGTAAACTTCGATTGCTCCCTACGTCCTGATAACTTTGAATTCCCTGTTTCCATGTTCTTCGCGTCCGAGTGTCCTAGTTCTGCTCTTGTGACGCATTAGAGAAGGGGACGAATGGAAGACAGCCTTGAAGACACCCTTAGGGCACTTTGAATATCTAGTTATGCCCTTCGGTCTTACGAATGCCCCAGCTGTCTTTCAGGCCCTGATTAACGACGTGCTAAGGTATACCTGGATGACATCCTGATCTTTTCCAGGACGGCTGAGGAACACACGCAGCATGTGAGAATGGTCCTCCAGCGTCTTCTGGAGAACCGACTTTATGTAAAAGCAGAGAAGTGTGAGTTTAGTGTAGTGTCAATTGGCTTTCTCGGATACATTTTAGCCCAGGGTCAGCTAAGACCAGACCCAGCAAAGATCGTGGCGGTGGTGAATTGGCCGACACCCGCCAATAGAAAGCAACTTCAGCAGTTCCTGGGCTTCGCCAACTTCTACAGACGATTCATCCGGAACTATAGCAAGGTCGCATCTCCACTCACTCAGCTGACCTCTACTGCCAGCCCTTTCTCCTGGACCCAAAGCTGACGTTGCCTTCACCCAACTCAAGCAGCTGTTTTCTTCGGCCCCCATTCTCATCCACCCAGATCCCCAGCTCCAGTTCATCGTCGAGGTGGATGCGTCCAGCACTGGCATTGGGGCCGTCCTCTCCCAGAGAAACCCGAAGGATCAGAAGGTACATCCATGTGCCTTCTTTTCTAGAAAGCTCTCCCCCGCTGAAAAGAACTATGATGTGGGCAACCGGGAGCTATTGGCGGGAGTGGAGGCACTGGTTAGAGGGCTCAGAGGTACCGTTCCTAGTATTGACTGATCACAAGAACCTTACGTACCTGCAGTCGGCCAAACGGCTCAACTCCCACCAGGCTCGTAGGGCTCTGTTTCTGGGACGTTTTAATTTTTCCCTTTCCTACCATCCAGGGACCCGGAAAGACTAAGCCAGACGCCCTTTCCCATTTGTATGACTCCTCTCAGGAGAGTCAGGACCCCGAGACCATCCTCCCAGCCTCCTGCTTCATCAGGTCAGCGGTTTGGGACATCGAACTGGTGGTTCTGCAGGCTCTACGGCAGCAGCCAGACCCTGGTTCAGGCCCTAAGGATCAGCTTTTTGTCCCAGAGGCAGTCCGATCCCAGGTTCTTCAGTGGGGACATTCCTTGAAACTTGCCTGCCATCCGGGGATCAACCGCACATTAAGATTCATGCAACAGCGGTTCTGGTGGCCGAAAATGGCTCAAGACGTGAAGGGGTTCGTCGCTGCCTGCACGGTTTGCTCCAGAGGAAATTCGTCCCATCAACCTCCTGCAGGTCTCCTTCAGCCTTTACCGGTCCCAGGACGTCCCTGGTCACATTTGGCTATTGACTTTTGGTTTTTGAATTACCCCTGCATCCTCCATCTGCAGACAATATATGTCAAAGTGACAGGTTTTGAACGCATCTTGATCCCAGCCATTAAGATTCTTAACAGAATGTGCTTCAAAGCCACACAACACAGGGCACTCGAAGTTCTATTAGAGGAATTGTCAGCGTTGCAGAGTTATTTGTAATGGAGTCATGGAATCACTACGGAAAACTGAAGCATTTGAACTGTGAATGCAAGAAAACGTCAAGACATGTTCAGTGCTGTGAAAGAATTCAGAGAATTTGCATGGAAAGAAATTCCTGCACTTTCCCTCTGTACAATCGGTACTAAATGACCATGCTCCTGCATTTGGGGCCTTGGGCAGGCCTGCAGAAAACTACTCCCAGCTCATACCTAGCCTTGGGCAAGAGTTTGAAGAAAGATTTCACGACATTATCAGAAAAAGTGAATTCTCATTTTTTTCGTATGTGAAATCTAAGTGCGATTTTGAAAGAATATTGGAATTTCAACAGTTTGAACTTGTATATACTGTATGTTGTTTGTGAAATATTACAATATATTATACATTATACCATTGAGTCAAAAAAAGTTGACAAAGTTGATTATTATTGATACATTTTTATGTTCCAGTGTATGCCTATTCACTGCTTATTGCAAATAAAAACACAAATATTTTAAACATTCATATGTTTATAGGTAAATCCAGACATGTATTTCATTTAAGAAAATTATTTTAAATGAGTAATGCTCCATACAATTCCCTAACCTTTGTGTAACCCTCAGTCCAAAAAAGGTTGGACACCCCTGTACTACACCATTTAGGGGGGATAGGGACAGCTTTGTTTGTCCTAATTGGTCTATACATATTTGCGTTGACTATTTGCAAGTGAAAGCATCTAAAAGTGCCTTATACCCCAATGGTGAAGAATCCTTTTAAGCATTTTTGAATTCGGATCTGAATCCAGAGCATCTTTGAGGACAGCTGAGTTATTGTGGAGACCTAAAATACCTTGTGTAAAATTATCAAGTCAAAAAGCAGGAAAGGCAGGAAATATAAATGCAGGTTATTGCAATGTAGAATCAACTTCCAGCAACATTTAAAGTTTGAGATTTATTTGATTAATACTTAATGATTAATCATGATGATACCATTGCATAGGATAAGCAGTAGAAAATGGCTGGATGGATGTTAAATGAATGAATGAGTATGAATCAGTTATTAATTGTGGCACATAAACAATACAAGTTAACAGTCACACACAATAGCTGTGCTGTAGTGATAATCCTTTATTAATCCTTTTCTGAACTGAAGAAGCCTTCCGGATGAGAAGTGAAACACCCTCAAAAACCCAAAAAAAACACGTCCAGTGCCTTCAACTAAAGCACTTATGACAACCTCAAGCTGGAAGACTGAAAACCTGCACAACAGTTCCATTCATCCCCTCGCTGCCAGATTATTATACTTACCACCACATTTACTATTCTACTTACGAGCATGGTAGAGATCACTCGAGTACTTCAGAGAAACTTTTAAGTATTCATTCTGTGAAAACTGCAATCATAATTCTATTTTTGTTATCCTGTCCTCTACAGACCCTGTCGGTAGAATTTATTCGTAACAAAAGTGGAGACGACGGAAACACCAATAAAGCAATATCTCAAAGCTTTGTTTTACTTGCAAGGAGAGCAATACAGTGAGTACATAGGTAGGTCAAAGTATTCTCTGGAGAGCTCCCTCTCCGGAGCGTCTCTTTATACACACTCATCATGGGAAAAGAGGGAGGACCAAAAATTCTTGGTATTTGACCTTAGCTATCTGTATGTAGTTTTCACAGTCGCCCTTTGTTTGTAAATCACAGTATCACACAGAGATCTACACCATCGGATGGGTTTATGGTAAGGGTAAAACAGTTTTTCTAGGCACTGCTGCTCACTTTATTGCTTGCTTGTTCTGGCTTCTATCTCCTTGTCTGACCAGGTATTTCAGGGAAGTCAACCTTTTTAAACAAACAGTAAATCTTCCGCCTTGTGGGATTATCATGATAAATTCTACAAAGCTCATGCTTTTTTAGCTTGCAGTTTTAGCTGCCTAAGTACAATTATTCTAACAGACCCTCCCAGCCAACCCACCTCATCTTTCCTGTTTTGTTTGAGGAAATCAGAAGAGGATTTTTTGTGCAGCGGACCTTTTGCAATCCTCCTTAATAAATATCATTCAAACCTTTTTCATTCATTCATTTTCTACCGCTTATCCCGTTAGGGGTCGCGGGGGGGGCTGGAGCCTATCTCAGCATCTTGGGGCGAAGGCGGGGTACTCGCTGGATGAGTCGCCAGTTCATCGCAGGGCTGACATATAGAGACAAACAACCATCCACACTCACACCTACGGGCAATTTAGAGTGACCAATTAACCTACCCCCAGATTTACATGTTTTTGGAATGTGGGAGGAAGCCGGGGTACCCGGAGAAATCCACGCAGACACAGGGAGAACATGCAAACTCCACACAGAAACGTCCTGACCCGGAATCGAACCCAGGACCTTCTTGCTGTGAGGCGACAGTGCTAACCACTGCACCACTGTGCCGCCCTTTCAAACCTCCGCACTTGAATCCACTTTAAAAACAAACCAGAATGAAACATAAAACTCTGTGTATATACCGTGTATGAATATGAAATCTTTGACAATTTATGGCCAATGTATGCTTGTTTCTGATTGATTTTTAGTGTCCCAGAAATTTCCATCCCATATGTTGCTCCGCAGAACTTTTCTGCTGTGTTTGTCTCACGTAGGCACATAAAACATTTTTGTTAAATTTGTTGACTGTATGCTGTATGAAGGGTGGTTTTCTGATTAAGGGGTTTTTTGTTGACAGAGATCACTTCCTGTCAGTCATTAGAGGACACCAGCTGAATCTGTCAATGTTGTCCTTCATCTATTGAAATCCACACTATAAATGCTACAGAGGCAATGTCTTTAGTAAATAATTGCATAATTGCACTTATAAGTTAATAGTTAAAATGTTACTTACAAGAAAAAAAAAATGTTTTGCCTGTAATTAAAATATGTTCTGGTTTCTTATTTATTTATATGGGGAAAACATATTTTGTGGGAAAAAATGGTGATCTTTGTCTACTGTTTTTTTGCTACAATTTTCACTCCGATTGTGTTACATAATGTAAAGAGCTACAGTAAATAGCAAGTAAAGCTAACTATGACTCAAGTCATCATTTTACAAGCAAGAGTTTAGCTAGTTGCATAGCTATAGCAGCTACGCTGAAGTGAGGACAGCAGAGACTGCCACATGTCATTAATTCCATCAACTCACCTTGTTTCTTAATTAATATCTTATATTTTAGTTATATTCCTGTCAAAATAATACTAACAAACAAACAAACTAACTAACAGGACAAAGCAACACAGCAATCTGTAAGTCAGTAAAGAGTTAGGTATTGGTTAAAGGTAAGATAGCGGTTTTTGTTTTTTTTTGTTCACATATCTACTAATCTACCATTTTTTTTATTGTTATTTCTTGGTTTATTTTTTGCATAATGCAAGAGCATTAATGCTAAATACGTCTCGTGCAGCACAGCTTCTGCTGTCAATAGCTGGAGAACATGCTGCAGGTGTAGTGTAGTCCATTCCCTTCTTCTTGACCTTGTCTGTCTACATTCCATACTCCATTTACTCAGTTATCTAGTTACAATGGTGTGTTGTGAAACCTGTTGTCCAGCTGTCTCACATCAATTACCTCTATACCTCTTTTCCCTAGTGCCGGCCTCCAATTCTGTCTCTGTTCCCTATCAATTCCTGTTCCACCAATTACCGATGCTCATGTCAGCAAAGGACAAGTGCTTCATTACCTGTGAAGGTTAAAGGAAAAAAAATCCCTTACTGGATCAAGTTTCTGTGTCTCAGTTTCAGTATATGTTAATGTGAGAGCAAATGTTTACCCACCACTATCTGCACATCATATGTCATATACATGTGTACATTGCAAGTTTAGCCAGTTGTGGGTTTATGGATGTATGAAAAATGTGGAATTAATTAAGGTCTGTATTAGATTGTAGGGGTTGAGAATAACTGTCAAGGATGATCAAGGAGTACAATGTATTAATTGGTGCAAACAAAATAATTTATTAAAGTTTTTTTCTGTTTTCTTGGGGTTTTTTTTTTTGTTTTTATAAAACAGTTTGTTTTATATTTAGTGTTTTCAGTCATATGCTTCTGGCATATGTGCCATGGCCGCCAAAAATCCTTCATGTAAGCAGGATAGCACAGAAACTAATTGTATATAAGACCTGTACATAAGGGATTTTCCAACAAAAGTATGCAAGTACACAGACTCATGAACACACACTGGGGAATCACATTGCATGTCACATGTCTGCTTTGTAACAGATAGTGAGTAAGAGGAAATCAACTTGAATGATTTTACTGAACTGATAATAAATCAGTTGTTTCAGTGAACTTGTCAGCCTTGATGGTGGACACGATATTTCAGGTGCCAAGTTCAAATCCACATTCCAACATAGTGGTTGAAAAAGATTGTGGATGGGTGGATCATGTTGACTTACATATGGATTTAAAGATGTACAGCAAAAAAGCTTTTCTACTGTCAGAGCTGCTTAGCTCCTTCCAGACATTCTAAATTAACAGACTTCTCACATTCTGAATTGAAGTAGACTTCTTGAAATGTCTTTCTTACTCATTTGGTATATGCTGAAGCTGCTGTTACAGGCATGCAGTTTCAATGCAATTGGGACATGCTACTTGGGACATGCTACTTACTGAGCTTTGTCTCGTATCCATTAAAGTTTGCATATGATCTGTACTTTTCTGTTTAAATTACAAAACATAAGTCACACAAAAATATAGGATTATTTAAATCTGCTGTTATTAGTTATTGCCATTTCATTAACTCTCTGTGATCTTTCTGCCCATTCAGTCAATATTGTGTAACTTCCACTCAGGACTGTGGGTCATAACATCCAAAACAACATCCTGTTTGCATAATGGAAAAATTTAGCAGGTACAGTGATGTTCATACACTGTTGGTGTATGAAATTGTCTGGATTTAATTGATGTGCCAGATTCTGGGTGTCCTCTGTTCCTGTTGTGAGTGCCCACTTACTGGTTTGGGGCTGGCCCCCACTTGCCGGGAGGCAGCATCCCAGACAACACGGCAAAGGAGGTGCCTGGCTGGTGAAGCTGAAAGCCTGCCTGGATCTTTCCTCAAGGAATCTATCTACATATGGATCCTGTCACAATTTCACTGTATCCTGGCACGTGCTAGATCTCATCGCCCCCTGTCTGGTCCCGGGGGTTTTTACGAGATGGCCATCTCTGGCCCATTCGCAGATGTATCCTCCACTTCTGCAGATGTGGGGTGAATTACGGCAACCTGCACGCACTTGCCTGGACCCCGAGGATTTCCAACACTCCAGCGCAGATTCCCACCAGGATGGCTCTGGTCAATGCCAGATCACTCACGACCAAAACTTTCATTTTGAACGACCCAGGATTTGGATCTACTTTGTGTGACTGAGACCTGGATGTTGGCTGGTGAGTCAAGCGCCTTATCAAAGCTATTACCTGCTGATAGTACACACTTAAACCCTCCAGGGATATCTAGTCGAGGAGGAGATATTTTAGATATTACTTTTATTGCAAGAGGCTCTCCTCGCCGGTTGCCCCAGCAAGCTATGAACTGTTGCTGTTTGAGCTCTCAGCTCCAATTGTGCTGTGCGCCATGGTTTTCCGGCCACCTAAACCTAACAAGGATTTTATAAAGGAGTTTTTGGTTTTCTTACAGACATTATGCCTAAGTATGACCATATTTTAATTGTTGGTGATTTCAATATTCACTTTTGTTGTCCCAGTAAAATGCTGGCCAAAGACGTCTTATATCTTATTGATTCTCTTAATCTTGAACAATCTGTGGCTGGTCCGAATCACGAACACGGACACACTTTTTTTCTAATGGACTACCTGTGAACATTACTGATGAATATTTCTGACCATATGCCTGTTTCATTTTGATATGTCTCTACCTAATAGGATACAACTGCGTGGCTGTCACTTGTGTAACACTTCCACTGCAGTGCAATTCTCTTCTGCTTTTTTGCGTAACAAAAAATCGGATCTGACCCTGGCTCCCCTGCATTTGAGGATACTGAGGAGCTGGCCACAAGGTTTAATTCTGTCTGCATGAGAACGCTTGACAGTGTCACTCAGTTAAAAACCAGGCAATCTAAAACCACTCACTGGTTTTAGAGCACTGTAGAGCACTGTAAAAACTGAAAAACTAAGTTCTTCTCTGCAGTCATTGCAACAAACTGCCACAAGCCCTGTCTTCTTTTTAACACAATTAATGAATATCTTGTCCCTGCTTTGAGCCTGTATCTCTCTCCTTTTTAACAAAGATAATTGATAGTTTAAAGCCAT
This sequence comes from Mola mola, assembly GCA_001698575.1. Lineage (NCBI taxonomy): Eukaryota > Metazoa > Chordata > Actinopteri > Tetraodontiformes > Molidae > Mola > Mola mola. Next base: position 107,157 of record KV751316.1, on the reverse strand, counting down.
CAGGATCTCCTACAGAGCCCCCCCCCCCCGGGGGGGGGAAAGACTGTCACAACTGCATTCCCCAGGGCAAATCCTTTTTGCCCGAAAAGTATTGGACATTATTTGAAACATTATAAAACCTAACAACAAGAAATAAGTATTTTACTTTTAGGTAATAAGATCCTGTGAGTACCAGTGGATACAGTGGACACCAAATTACGTTAAAATTGAAGCACCACTAGCAGCAATAGCTCAAATGACTCAAAGCAAAAAAAAAAAAAAAAAGATGGACAAAAAGCATTTATTGATTTGAAGCTAGTGCTAAAAACCACTCAAACATTACGGATATACTTCCCAAATGCATACCAACAGGGTATGCATTAGGGTTGGGGCTGACAGAGAGACACAGGCCAAACACATTAAAGGTATTCTCGGGGGGGGAATCAAGACAAGAGACAAGGAGGAACAGAACCTTCTAAATAACACCAGAAAAAACAGCTAGGTAGCATGGGACATAGTACTAGGAAAAGAAATGAATTAAAACTCTTCAAAAAGACACAAGAAATAAAATCAAAACTCAGAAACATTCAGAATACAGTAATACAAATACATAAAAATTAACAACATAAGATGTAGAAAACTAGAAACTCTGACGTTAATAAATCACAAAACACGCAAAAAAACCCAATAACAAAATCCCTAACCATGACAAGTTCGCCCCAACAAACAATAATAGACCGTTCACTATGTACTGACAAAAGCATTACCACAGGAACATGGGGGACAACAGAGTCAAAACCTGACTTTGCAACATCAGGACCTCCATATGCTGCGGTAGTTTATGTTAATCTTTGCATGTAGCCAGGTAAAGAGGGATCTGTCACCTGCTCATGTTGAACTTGGCCATTGTTCTCTCCCTAATACTGCTGCATTGGAAACCTTAGAAGATCAAGAAAATCACACTGGCACTTCAGGAGTTATCCCAGAAACATGGTGAAATGAGAAATGATCCTGGTATGGGTCACAGGGTTAGGGTTAGGGACTATTGCACAGCATGGAGGAGGATGATGATGATGATGATGATGATGATACAAAGAAGACAGTGACCCTTTGTTTTTCACATCCAAGATGATGTTGCAGTTCACTTATGTGTAAATACATTAGTGAACTGCATTGGCTTGGTGGTGGATTAGACAATGGGAGACGTAATGTCAGTATTTCCCAGTTTTAGATAGGTTACATTCATAATGTAATGTTATTGGGAAATTTTTGTTGTTATTTATTGTAACTCAAGTGACATCATCTTTATTTGACATATACTATAGATCCTCTGTGCTGCTCTAAGTGTATTATTGTACTAATGCCATATTTTAATTGCTTTGAAGAAGAAGAAGAGACATACTACACATACACACATAATCAGAATTGTACAAATTCTTTGTACACTGCACTACAGGAAAAGACAGGACATACAAACAAAAGCTCATCTGTGGTCACTTTAACTAAAATTAACTGTTACCGTTAAATAGAAAAAGTCTAATAAGGAATATACAAAAAAAATACTTATCACTACAGATAAGTCACACCACTTAAAAAAAAATTAAAAGGCAGTATCGAAAAATAATAACAGAAATATTAAATGGAATTGTCTTTTATAAATTTAAACTAAAGGCCAGGTTGATTGTCAATGATGTCAACAGAACTGTACCAATAGAGGACAATTCAAAACCTTTCGACTCTCTGCAAAGTCAGTACATTTTTCCATTAGTCCAGTGGTTTTTGGGCAACCTAACTATAAAAATAAAAATCAACAATTAATTTAATTTAGTAACCCTTAGATGCACAAGTGATTGGACACAATGCTCTTCTACAAGTGGGCCAAAGTTAACCCTAACCCTACAGTAGAATCGACATGTTTTTGTGAATTTTTTGTAATTTTAATTAACAATATTCACTTGTATTTGTTTAGTATTATATTTGGGTCCACGCAAGAAGATTTCATGTTGAGCCCCGACACTCATATATCTTCTTCCAGCAAATGTAGACCCTTATACCTCCAAACAGCCATGACACATCGAGGAAAAATAAAAAGAAGGGAGATGCTCTTTGATTGATAAGCAAACCTGCCATTATCGTCCGTGTGCTCTTATGTGCACACAGACAAACATATATACACAATGACACTCACATACACACAAAAGATATAGAGTATTCTAAGTTAGCTTAGTTAGCTAGCTATCTAGTGTTGGTAACTCTAAAATAAGTCAGTTATTTGATGCAGTACATAATAACCTATACTTTCGTACAAATTGAATGTTGAGACACACAGTGTACCACACACACATGATATTGAATTCATCACAATTAATACTTGATGAGGTGATAAATATATTAAAAAAAATGGATAAATAAAATGAGATAATTACTTATATCACTACAAAATATTGTCTATGTGGCTGACAGTAAATATTTCCATGATAGCCATCTGTCACAGGAAAAACCCTTCTCATGGAAGTTCAGGATCATATGACAAAAACTACAATTTCTTAAATATGTATAAGAATATAAGACAGCCTCACCAAGCTCAAATTTAGCCAGCAGCAGCAACCAGACCTGCAGGCTAACCAAAAGGACATACTGAAGAGTAGAGCCCACCTACTAACTCTGCAAGGAGCACAGGAGCGATTGTTTTCCTCCAGCACCAGGACTGAACAAGAAGAACAGTATTCTCCACACGAATTCCTTGCAAGAGCGTCAACTCTGACTCTCCATCAAACGAGGATCACTTCACCAGGAGAACGTGTCTCTCTTTTTTCTCTCCCTTTCTCTCCCTGAATTTAGTCAGATTATCAATAAGTAGATTACCCACGATTTTAAATTAAGATTAGTTATCTGACACAGACTCAGGGTCTTGCATGCAACTAACAATCTTCCTTCTAACCTGGCAGCATGTCCTCACACCTACACAACACTGTCTTGAGACATGCTGGGTCTCAACCAGCAAATTGTCTGAACCCCCAGTAACAAACTAACATTTGGTCTGACACTTAAACAACTTTTGGCCATTTTGCCTTTGTTTACCTTCATCTATCTCTCTTTAACAGCTGCATACTATCACATGTTTATAACTATCACTCTCTTTCTTACACACACACACATATATATATATATATATATATACATATATATTTATACTGTATGTATAAGAGGCGTGGAAAGAATCCAGTTGGGCCCTTTGGCAAAGTCCTTAATGCTACCGTCATACCTCAGATATGAGCACAATCACGATTGAGAGAGCCATACCGGCTCGGAAGGCGCCCGAGTCAACAAGGTCAGTGTCAGGTGTTGAGGAACCAGGGCAACCTGATGACAATATTAGATTAATGGAGTGCTACTATAACATTAACCCCAGTCAGAGGGGATACATGCACTGATGTGGGACCTATGGATGCTTCGAAACCCTACATTCAAGCGAACGAAGAAACAACTCATAACTCAGTGTTCCAATGTCTGCAATCGACAATTGATATCACAACTGGAGATCAGTGAGGTACAACAACAATGCTACGGCACGGGGGAACCAGGACAACAGGTCAGTGGGGGGTTTTTATCATCACCCCAACACTCAGAGATTGGATTACAAGCCCAAATAAGAAGCCCAGAAGACATTAGCACAAGAGCAGCTGACCTGACAAGGCAAATAATGGCAAACATGGATACCTGGAACCCCCTGGGTCCGGTTACCAAGGCTTAGTGGCAGAATACCCTCAGAAGATTTGCTAGAGGATTTGAATGCGGCACTACAAACTATCTCTACTGTGACCATCCCTGAGACCAACAAGCTGATATATGCAACAGCAACAGTAATCCTAGAGGTGCTTGGTTACAAGTTGAATGTGAGCCATAAGGGGCAGTAACCCTCCATGGAGAAGACGGTTGGAGGTTCAGATAAAGTCAACCAAGGAGACATGTAAAGCCAACTGTCAGAGCTTGAGAAGGGCAAGACCACCAAACTACTGATGAAGTACAGCAAGCTGTCCATAACTGAGGCACTGGAGACTACCAAACAGTGGCTCACAGCCCTGGCTGCCCGCCTGAGGAGGTACACTAGAGACGTGGATGCCCGGAGAATCAACAGGATGTTCCCCACTGAACCGTCCAATGTGTACTCTCACTGGGAGGGTAATAAGACGAGGACAGACCCACCCAGGGGTGAGACTGTGGGAGATATGGGAGAAAGAGGCATCACATAACACCAATGCTCAATGGTTGGTGGACTCAAGAGAGGACCAGAGCCATCTCCCAGAACAAGATCTAGTAAACATCAAAGGGGCAGACATCCATGAGCAGGACACTGACCCTTCATCAAAAACTTGATGGGGCTGTGGAAGAATACTCTGGAAGCAAATTAATGTCCAATTGCCCAAGTTAGCAACAAGTGTGGCATATACCAGGGAGATGCCTTATCCCCCCTGCTGTTCTACATGGGGCTGAAGCCCCTCAGCCAGATCATCACAAAGAATGGCCTCGGATACCGGTTCAGAAATGGAACAACTATCAGTTACCTCTTCTACATGGATGACATCAAGCTGTATGCGAAGAATGAGTGCAACATTGACTCACTGATCCACATTACCAGGCTCTAAAGCAATGGCATTGTCATGTCATTCGGGCTAGACAAGTGTGGCCAAATCATTTCAAAGTGAGGCAAGCTGGTCACAACTGAAGGGGTTGAATTACCAGAAGGCCTTGTTCTCCTTAAACATCAATTTGGACAGATTTCACATTCATTTTCCAAATCTATAGGCTTGGTTCTGTTACTCCTGTTGCAAATTTGATGAAATTAATTTTGTTTTACTGAGTTAGTATCAAGGTCCTGTAGTGTTAAGTGTCTGTTAGGGTCATTCTGTGTTTCCCGTTTTATTTTGAAGTTTTGTTGTTTCTTAGTTCCTATGTCCTGTCAAGTCTTCTCCCTCAGGTGTGTGTGATCCTCCGTAATGTGTTCCACCTCTGTCTAATTGTCTAGCCCTCCTTGTGTATATAGATCCTGCATCCCCTTCCTCCTGTGCCAGATTGTCTTGTTTTCCCAGTGAGCAGTCGAGCGTTAATCTTTAGTGAGGTTCTTGTGTTTTGATCTCGTTTTGTTTCCCGACTACTGAGATTGCCTGTCCCTTAAACTGTATCTGTAACTGTATCTCCCGGTGTCGAAGTATTTTATGAGTAAAATGATTTTGATTAAGAACCTCCCTGTGAGTCTCTGCATTATTGAATCCTTCAGAGTCTGTACCTTATAATGCACTCTGGCCTGAAATGGATTCAGCGGAGTCAAAACCAGTTCGCTCAGCCTTGAATGCTCAAGAAGCATGCCTTCACTGGCAAGAGGAGCAACAGGAAATGTTAGAAGCAGCTAAACGCAATGTATCGGCGTGTCTGACATTGTCGGATCAATTAAGTTTCATTATTGTTCATCTGCAGATCTTAGAGCAACTGTCTGCTTCACCAAGAGCTCCCAAGGGTTCAGAAGCTGCAGCTGAGTTTCTTGTTTCTACCGTGAGGTCGAATTCTCTCCCCCTTTCTAGCCCTGAACGTTTTGCTGGAGAGTCTGGGGATTGGCGCCCTTTATTTCCCAGTGTGAACTACATTTTGAGTTTAATGCATCCACCTTTTTCTCAGAGTGTGACAAGATTGCATTTATAATTTCTTATTTGAATGGTCAAGCCAGACCTTGGGCTACGGCTGAGTGGAGCTGCCTATCAGCCTTGTGTTATTCCTTAATGGATTTCTTAAGATATTCACAATATTCTAGTCGACAACTCCGGCCAGGGAAGCTGCCAAAGCATTGGTATCTTTGAGGTAAGGCAAACTTTCAGTAATCGATTATGCCGTTGAATTCTGCACCATAGCTGCTGATATCAGTTGGAATCAACCTGCGCTTGAGGACGCTTTCCTGAAAGGCTTGTCAGGGATTCTAACAAACTAGTTGACAGACCTGAACAATCCAGGGATTTAACAGAACAGATGCAATTCGGCCGGACCCGCGTCATTCCACTGGAAAGGCAGCGGGGAGTGAAAGAGGTGAGATGCATTTATTGCACACAATTGGGACACTTCATCGCCTCCTGCCTGGTTAGGTCTCCAACACGTAACACTGCCTCGTCGTCTTTAGTGAGTCAAACCAAACTACCTGGCACATATAAGACTTCTAACTAAAGTAATGCTCCAGTCAGATTCTGATTCCCGAGTCTCCCAAGCATTAGTAGACTCCGGAGCAGACACTAATTTGATGGACTTCCAAGTTGCCAAGAGACTTCAATTGCCCCGGGTAAAACTTCCTCAGCCTCTTTCTATATCAGCCTTAGATGTAAGATTAATGTGTGAAGTAACTCATCAAACGTACCCAGTGACATTAGTTTTTGACGACGGTCATCGGGAGAAAGTAAACTCTCTTTTCTAGTCTGTCCACCACCCACTCGTTCTAGGCCCCTCATTGCTGCTAAAACAAACCCCCCCTATAGATTGGTCCACGGGAAGAGTTTTAGAGTAGGGAA
>KV751316.1:68604-95324 GCA_001698575.1 Mola mola | reverse complement strand
AGCTGCAGGTAATCAGCTCTGCACACCTGAACAGCTTTAAGTCCTGAAATGAAGTAACACAAAACCGGAGACAGAACGAAACACAACTACCAAACGAAAAGCAGAGGGCAGAACCATGACACCTGTTCCTGTGTCAAGAGTTATTAATCCTTCTGTTGTGAGGCTCAAACTTCCTACGTCCTCACGAGTCCACACCTAATTCCACGTAAGTAACGAGGGTACTGTTAGTGTCATTTGGTGTTTTACGTTTTATTTTGAAGTTTTGTTTGTATCTTAGTTCTTATGTCCTGTCAAGTCTTCTCCCTCAGGTGTGTGTGATTGCCTCTCCTCCCTATTGTGTTTCACCTGTGTCTAATTGTCTAACACCTCCCATGTGTATTTGAATCCTGCGTTCCTTTCCTCCTGTGCCAGATTGTCTTGTCTTCCCAGTGAGCAGTCCAGCGTTAATCCCTTGTGAATTCCTTGTGTTTTGATCTTGGTTTTTTTTCCCGACTATGGAGATCGCCTGTCCTTTAAACTGTACCTTTGCTATATAGCTATTTCTCCCCGGTGTCGACCTCAGAGTAAAACAATTTGGATTAAGAGCCTCCCTGTGAGTCACTGCATTATTGAATCCTCCATAGTCTGTACCTGATAGTAAGGTTTTAATAATTGGATTTCTGTTTGTACCTACAATAAAGCTTTCCATTCTGACTAGAAAAACTGTAAACAAAATAAATAAATAAATATAATAATACATGCATTTGTTACTTTTAGGCTGAACTACTGTAATTTTCTACTATCAGGTTGCACTATCAAAGAATCTCCAGTTGATCCAGAATGCAGCGGCTCATGTACTGATCAAGGAAAAGAGATCATATTTTTCCTGTTTTAGCTTCTCTACATTGGCTTCTTGTGAAATCTACTCCTTACCTATAAAGCCCTAAATGGTCTTGCACCTACATATCTCAAAGAGTTTATAGATTTGTAAAACCAAACTACAACGCAACATTCCCAAAATGCAAATTATCTATTGGTCCTAGGATATCCAAATTTATTCTGGTAGCCAGAGTCTTCCGCTATCAGGCCCTTCTTCTGTGGAACCCACTCCCAGTTCATGTACAGGGGACAGACACCTTCTCTATGTTTAAGAGTAGGCCTAAAACCTTTGATAAATCCTACTATAAGTGCCTGGACAGCCCTGCCATGACTATTCTGCTATAGCCTTAGGCTGCCTAGGGAATTCCAATGAAGCACTGAGCTCCTCTACCTTTCTCTTTTTGGACTTATTCATTTCCCAGTAATTCTTTTTACGAACTTCAGATCCTCCCCAGGGTCCCCAAGCTTTTTTTTTTTTCCTTTAAAATGTAGACATGAATAATCTGTCTGAATTTTGCTGGCTGGTGGCTCAGGATTGTGGATCAGGATCCCCTGTTGCAGATTTTCTGCAGAGAACAGGGGATTGTATGGCCTGGATGGCCCAGTACCCGCTGAATCCATGGATTATACCTCTGGATCAACAGATTACACATAACTCTGGATTCATTTTTGTGTCACATACTCTTTGATTTACGGACCTCATGTATTTTAACATGCATCAGTTGGATCTGGATCAGTACATTACACATACCTTTGGATTTGCAGATTTCATATGCTCTTGGACTCATAGACTTCATATATTTTAACGTGTGTTACTCAATAATTTGTTATTTTAATGTTGTGTTCTGTACAAGTAACATCTATTGCACATCTGTGGTTCTTCCTGAGGTTTTTTATTTTTCTCTGTTCAGGCTTTTTTCATAAAGATTTTCCTCACCCAGTTCAAGGGTCTAAGGACAGAAGGTGTCACATCTGTACAGTTTGTAAAATCTCTCTGTCAGAATCTGTCTGACAAACTGTCATTTGTGATTTTGCGCTATACAAATAAAATTTGATGTGATTTAGTTCTATATACTAAAGTCCCTGTGAGAAAATAGAATTAGTCCAAGATAAAAGTTGTCCTCCTTTAAGGGCTGGTAGCGGTGGGTTTAAAATCAAAATACCAGTAAGAAGTCATAAACTCTGTAAATAGTTATAATCTAAATTTGCTGGGGGGTGACTCTGTGGTAGAGCAAATTCCCCAGTCCTCCTTTTATAATTGGAAGCAAAACCCTGTTCTGCTACTCCATCAGCCCTGTCCCTGTCCCTGAGCTCCATGTGACAAAGAGGAGAGATGTCAACCATGACAGCTCATCAATGTCCCCAGCCTTCAACATCTCAGTGTGAATCTGAGCTATACGCACCACCAAAAGGATGTGTTTATTGGGTTCAGGAGCTTCTGAAGCTGTTCCTTCCACTGCTAAACACTATACTCAATCCAGGTCAGCAGCTCTGCAGTTGACCACAGCCTAGAACAAGCCTTGCCTCCCCATACTGACAAGTTGCACGTGCTAATACCAGCCCCAGTAAAGATATCAGAGACTTGGATGACATCAGTTTAGTTTTTGATTAACAATAAAAATAGCATTAGTAAAGAACTAAGAATTATTTCAGCATGCAGGCAGAAAAGCCACCATTCTTGTTGGCCCACAGTACATGGACTGTTTCAGTTATATTTATTCAACAAGTTTGCACAATGGAAAAGTTATTGTGGCTTGTTCTGGCATGCCTTGTATTGTGTTCCGCATGATGACAATCAAGCAGCTGGTAAAACTTGTCCAACCGGGGGATTCTTTTGCCATCGTCAATTTCTGACCTTTTTCCTCTATGTGACCACAGCTCTTAGACTGAACTCTTCCTTTGCCTAATGAATTTGAAGAGCTCATTCAGTAAGAGACTTATTCTCATAGATGCTCTCTGCCTCCCTGGCTCTTTGCCTTCCCACCAAGAAGTGGGTAAGCAATACCAAATATTGAAATCTGAAAAGTACCTCGTAACCTAAGTGGTCAGACCATTGTAATGGGGTCAAATGTAAAATAGTGGTGTAGAAGTACAGAAAATTTAAGTGCCAAGAAATATGACAACACCCTTCATAGTAATGGGAGAGGCTGCATTATAAAGTTAGACTAGGTTAACAAAATTTCAAGGTTGCATATTTGAAAACATTGTGAGAGATAGAACTCTCTAGAGCAAGGGTGCCAAATACGTCAACCCCAATCTACCGGTTGATCGCAAAGGTAGTGTGGGTAGATTGCATGGAATTAAAAAAAAAAAAAATAGATGTTAGCAATTCAGTCATCCTCACTTTGAGGTTTTTCACTTGATTGACACACAGCACAGTCAGTCAAAGATCTAATATTTACTAAGGGGTCACCACGTATGTGCAGTCAACCACTGCATGGCATGCTACTGCAAATCTCCAGCGAGCTAGTTAGCCTTCCAATTGATTTCTATTAGAGAAGGGGTATAAAAAATGAGTGGGGGAGCTGGAACAAGTAAGAAATCAAAAACGCACCACTTCCATACAGAATGGAAGGATGATTTTTTTTTTTTTTCAAAATGTCATATTCAAAGTGCGTTTGTCTGATCTGCCAATCTACCATCTATATTACGAAGAAGGGAAATTTGGAGCGGCACTTTCGGACTGTTCATAAAAAGTACGACACTGACTTCCCTACAAAAAATGAGCTCAGATAGAGAAAGGTGAAGGAACTACAATCACAGTGGTCCCTGGCTGATTCCATTCAGTGCAAGTCATCAGCGCAAGGTGATGACCAAAAATGTACAGTTGTATTATGCCATATGGGTTCCTGCAGCTATGCAAGGTACACCAACATATATTGTGTATATAAAGTATACTCAGTATATATGTGAATAAATATATGTTTAGCAATTTTAATGTGGGTAGATCATTTTGACTTGGTCATTTTAAAAGTAGCTCACAAGCCAAAAAAGTGTGGGCACCACTGCTCTAGAGCCTAGAGAGTGGCAGCTTCTAATGAACAATCATTCCATGGTGCAGAACAGAGCTGGAGCTCTGAGTCAGGCAAGATTCTGGAGTAACCTTGTTGCACAAGCATGTCTGTGGTAACACAACAGCTGTTTCTGCTGTTCTGCCCATGCCCATGTTTATGATGTGCTTGTTTGAGTGTTCAGAATGTTAAAAATGTTTCGATTGGTGTATTTCCTTCTTCTCCTCCACATTATTTTCGAGAACACCTGTCATCCGGCCCTTATCTAAGGCTGCCACAAGTGAAGCGTTACAGGTGGCAAAGCACTTGCATGCATACAGTATACAGCACATCCATTTCTTTCCTTAAGTGGAATCAGCCAATGTATATGTATTGTTCTGGTCTCAAGTGTCGAGAAGATTCAGTGTCAGGTTTAACAATTTATTAGTTCACAATAGGTCAAATAACACTTGTGTGGTCAGACTGAGACTGAGTGCGTTCCAAGAGCTGGCCAATCGATAACACTGTGTCTTTCTCCTAAAGCAAGCACACTCTGTCACAATGAATACACTATATGGAGATGAATTAATACTTAGTACAATGTCCATATTTTCCAACTAAGAATGTATGAACTTTTTCTGATATGGCAAAGACAGAAGGTTCTCTTCCTACGCTTGCTCATGCTGTGCAATTTTATTTTTCCATTTTTTGGGCGTGGTTCATAATTAATCTGCTTTGTGACATGCCATCTATCAGTTTTGCTTTTGTCTGCATCCAAGCAGAACGTGTGACACAATACACCTTAGAATTCATCCTGATTCTTCCATCAGTAGTCACATCAGGAACACTAGTGATCCAGTTTCACTGGAAACCGTACATACCTACACTATAACGCTGCCTCCACTGTGTTTAACAGATAATGTGGGACAGCTGTGGTTCTGTAGGTAGAGTCGTTTTCTGATCGGAGTATTAAAAGTTCAATTCTCAACCCCTGCACTCAGCATGTTGAAGTAAATCAGAACTCAAAAAAACATTAAAAATTTTAAATCTGGCCTTCCTGTTACTGAGTGTTACCAGGGGTTTGTACCTTGGGTGAGTATTGGTATTAGTTATGAAGTTGTTTTTTGAGTGTAGACTTTGACTACATCCTCAAAAGTATCGTTGGGGGAGAATGTTGCCATTTCAAAATGTATCATGGATGATGCCATGTCCATTTTTAAGGTTTCTTCTCAAAATGTTTGCTTAGTCACACAGGACTGGTGAAGGTGGTTAAGGGGAGCACAGTTGTTAACCTAGAACCCTCCTGATAGTTGTGTATATGACATATCCCTTGGTCCCTTGGGTGGCTTGGGGCTTAGGGTCTACTGTGTGTCAACAATGTGTTTACATCTAGGGTTATAACAATTTCAGTGTAAATCAGATGTTCAGAAAAAGACAATGATTGGTTTCTATTCCCTCTCACGATCTCATGATAATTGAAATAGGAAATAGTTGGGCTTTGGTGGTTAGCCTTAGACAGTCAGGTCCAGTGTGATGTGATGATTTTGGTTAGGTAGGGTATTCATTTATCAGGCTCTACCCACTGCACACATAGAATATAGTGAAGGAAAGGTTGCATTAGTATACAACTTATTTTACAACTTCTACTCTGACCCCTGAGTAGGAGGCAGGCAAGTTTCTCAGGCGTACAGTATGCTGTATATGCTAGGGCTTTTCCACATGTTGGGTATTGCATCCTGATTGGTTGGTTATGGCTTTGCAGTTTTTTTGGTTGATGACCTCACCAATGGTTTATGTATTTTTTTTTAAAGTAAAATGAACAACAATTTAACTGTGTTGCAGCAAAAAAGTAATGTTTATCAGTCAGATAATGTGTGTGTGTGTGTGTGTGTGTGTGTGTGTGTGTGCTTTGTTCTGCCACACTAACATCAGATTTCTGCTTTTTTGCTTACTGTTCGCTCCAGAAAAGGAAACCAGTTTTCACGTTCTTGACAGCAAACAATATGGGCTCCTGAGCACAAATAACATCCTGGGCAGACATGCTTCAAATGCATGGCATGAGCATTACTAGAGCAGGATAGAAATATATAAGGTGATGCTCCAGCCTTAATTAAATAAGCTAGTTAGGGCTCCATCCCTCTGCCCATGCTTTCCTCTCGCTCTTGCTCCACTCTGCTCACATGCTCTGTTATCAGTTAACAATTTTCAGTTAACAAGTTTCTTGAGAAAAGCACAAGTGAGACACATCCTAGTAGACAAACACTGCTGCATCACTGACTGCCATACCTCATTGTGTTTGTTCTGTTGTATTTCTCTTTATTCCACTACATGTACAGTATGTGTAGTACTTTCACCAGTTACCTCCAGTAACAGGTAAAAATGTCAAACCTTATGTAACAATATTTCTTGATAGTTTAAAAGTATGCATTCCTGTAAATGATTATTAACTTGGATGAGTATCGACCTGAAATTTCATCTAATGGTATCAATGCAGATGGAATTTTGTGAATGATTATAGGAAATTTTGCTACTTCCTGTCCTTTAGGTTTGCCCGAGAAGGCTCAAAATTGCATCTGTAGTCACTGTCATCAGGATCATCAAGCTCCATTCCTCTTTACAACAAATGTGACTTTTGGTGGAAGTCGTTCAGGAAGCTCCTTATCGTCTAATAATTTCTATGCTGTAACAGAACATAGGTGATCCGAGACCTGAAGGGCTCACTTTGGAAAGAATTAAAAAAGGTTCATAGTCACTTTGCATAAAATGCAAGCACATCAACTGAAAGCTTGTTTCAACTTTTACTACACATATAACTCAAACGACAGCACGTAGCTGCTGCCTTACTGCCGTATGTATTTTTTTATCCCCCCAAAAATTTGAGAACAAGCACAGCCAATGCAAAGTAAGTGGCAGCATCATCATACATAGGTGTAAACAGCAAAACAAGCAATTATTTCTGAAAGTGAATGAAGGAGTAAGAGTAAAGAGCACAACAATGTTTTTTTCTTGTTTTTCCAGTTGGGTTATATCTTGTAAATAGTATATATATTTTTTTCATGTTTTATTCTATAGTATATTCTTATTTCCGGGTTTCTATTCCTGTGTACTTATCTGGTGCTGTGGTAATGTGGATTAATAAAGTATGATTTCACCTGTCCTGTAAACATATTGTTTGATAGTCAACCCTGTTGGATGGATGGATTTTCTTAGCTAAGAGAGAGAAACTGTGCGAGAATTGAAAATCATGAGTGTTTGTGGAAGTTTAATTCACCTCATTCTATAACAATAACTTACTTCTTTTGGAGTTTGCCATGTTACTATAGCAAGTTGGATATGTCTGTGGGTACTCTTACTCTAGTGCCATTTCATTCATCAGTCATTGCACTTTCCCGGTAGATTGGCCAGCAAATGATCATGTTTCATAAGGCTGAACTAAAATGGGCATAACTCCCTGCAGTGATTACAGGCATGAGGAGATGCATTTGAATAAAAATAAATGCAAAATAAATAAATAAGTAAAACAAGCCCAACCCCAGTGCATGTATGAGATATCTGACCTTCCTCGTCCGTTTTGCACCACCTCTTTTAAACACGTAACAGAGCAACAGTCCCTTTGTGTTCTAGGCTTCATTAGTGTCATTGTAGAAAGCGGACGGGACCAACTGAGGCAACAGCGCGCGGACTCTCCACCACATCAGTGACATCAACAAACTCTACCTGAGGTAAGACTACTGAAAACAAAAATAAATAAATAAATAAAAAATGACGGCATGTCTTTTGAATAAGTATGAATCTTTGGAGCGCACGCGTCTCTTCCCTATGTGTGCCATGTCCTTAATAATTCCAGCTGTGCGCTCCTTTCTGGTACACGGCTGCTATTTGTTCAGTTTGAAAATCACGGAACTCCACGAGTTGTTGTGGTTTCCAAATACTTCAGGTTTTATAATTAGACGGAAATGGAGACACTCAACGCGGGACGCATTGCGGAGCATTCGGTTCTATTCAAAGACGGAGAGGGGTTCATTTTCCGCTCGGGAGTTACGTTATTCAGATCGGGCAACTTGTGTGGATACATTGCAGAAATATTAACTCGTAGCTTTATGTTAGTCTGCATGCACGTTCACTGTGTATGTCCCTGTTAGTGAGTAATAATTGCCCGAACAGATGGCTGATGAGTTTAAAGATTCCGGGGGTCTGACACTTTAAAAAAGTACCATGTAGAAAGACAAGATTTCTCTTCAGAGTGCGCTGAATGTGTGTGTGTTCGGTTGTTAATAGGTGTGGGCTTTTTCCCTCTCCAGGATTTTCCAATGGCAAGAGTCTCTCAAATCTCCAGGCTTTTTTTGCTGTCTTATTTTCTGATTGTGTCATTTGCCAATGAAGATGAACTTTTAATCACAACTAAAGATGGCCAAGTTCAAGGGAAGTTCCTGCCAGTGGTCAATGGCTCAGTTAGAGCATTTCTTGGAATCCCCTTTGCAAAACCACCAATGGGGAACCTGCGATTCAGAGTTCCAGAACCAGTACAGCCGTGGCAAGGCGTGAAGGATGCTACCAACTATGGAAATACCTGCTTCCAGTTAGTAGACACTACCTTTCCAGGTAGGATATGTTAACACAGAAAGACACAATAGAAAAGAATATATGGCAGAAAAATACACATATTTTATTTCAAGATTGCTTTAGATTTTACTTTGTCAAAAAGATTGCATTTTTTTGTGGAAAAAAAAAATACATTTAGCAAATACTTTCATAGTACTGTGGTACAGTGCATGTACACAGATGTCATGAGAAGAAGCTCAGATGCTTTCATGATTGAGCAGTCAACTATTAAGCAGTGCACCTATTGGAGACTTGTTGTGTGGAACTTATATGACCCAATGACATGTAGTATGAGGTATACTCACAATTTACCATTAAAGATCCCCCATACATAGGATTTTTTTTTTTTCTTTGGTACAGACAGTTGTAGACACACATAAAACTAATTTTCATGTGCAAAGCTATGTAACAGACTCTACAACCTTACCCTTACTAAAATGAAATTGAATCTAATTCTCAAAATCACAGGATCGAAGTATGACAAGGCACAAATGCAGTTCATCTAAGCCCATGTTTGAATAAAGGGCGGCATGAAAAGGCCAGTGTACTTAATCTGGCAAGTGTATAAGTGAGGGTTGCAGTGGAAACGTGACACATATACACACAGTTCTGAGTGAATATTTGAACTCCATATTCTATGACGTTATTCAAATTGAATGTGAATCGTCACTGTTTGAAGACATTATCAGTTTAGCAAATGAAAATGCATCTGTTTAAACACCCTCATAGGCACATTAGCACACATACACTTACTGAATTTCATAGTCCTCTCTCAAGAGGGGTTGGGGTGATTTAATTATAGCCACAGTCAGCTGTTAGGGGGTTGCTTGTCAGCTATAACCAGTATCCAGCATATGCACAGAGGAAATTCCTGAAACATACTACAAATATAGATATGGAGTGAAGTCATTGCTGTTAGACCACTGTTTCTGCTTGGAAAACAGTGGTACTCACTTGACGTAATAGATCACGGAGTATTTATTTTTAATTCTAACTCCATAACTCCAACTATTGCGTCAAATACATTCAACTTTAATTCTGCCAAGAACTGAAGGAATTTACAGAAGATCACTGTAGTTTGACTGTAGCATCAATCATACTTTATTGACATGAGATCATATGATCATTCTTTCCAGGGTTCAGTGGTGCAGAGATGTGGAACCCAAACACACCTGTGAGTGAAGACTGTCTTTACTTAAACATTTGGGCTCCACGTGTCAACAAAACCCAGTCTTCACTGTTTCCTGTTATGGTCTGGATCTATGGAGGCGGGTTCAGCTCAGGAACTGCTTCTCTGGACCTTTATGATGGTCGCTTCTTGGCTGAATCTGAAAATGTTATTGTGGCATCAATGAACTACAGGTAACACCCTGAAAAATGCATTTCTGGGCAAAAATGTGTGGGGATGCTGCATGCTGAAATGAAACTGTCTAAAAGTATAAAAGAGATAAAAAAAATAAAAAAAAAACACTGGTGTAATGTCCTTTAAGAACATTTTGATAGTTGAATTGTTTCAGTTGGTGAAAAAAAAGAAGAAAGAACAATTATCAGAATGCCAAATGATAATAATAATAATAATAAATAAAAATCATCATTTAAGTGTCTTGATATATGGCCCCTGCTAAGTAGATGGATTCTTTTAGCAAAGGTGAAGTGCAAAATAATGCAGTTTATACTTTTGTCTTTTTAAAGGCTCAGTTTTTGAACATTATTCTGTTTTTGTTTCTTGAAAACAGAAATAACTGGGATTTGTATGTCAGTGCTTTTTTTTTTTTTTTTATACCCTAACTCTATATGTATTCACAACAATGATAGCTGGTTTGGGTGCATAAAACAGTATTAAACAATTTAAAAACAGTCATTTTACAGTATCCATATGAAAATTTACTTATTTAGATTACTGCAGAACTTACAAGAGTAACATCGCACTTATCTCGTGTCAAAATCTACCCTCTTTCTTGTCCTCATCTCTGACAGAGTCGGAGTTTTAGGTTTCCTGTCTCTTCCTGACAACCAAAACGTCCGTGGTAATGCAGGCCTGTATGACCAGAACTTAGCTCTCCAATGGGTCGTCAATAATGTTGCTGCTTTTGGAGGTGATCCTTCACAGGTAAAATGTATTTTTCTTGTTTCCTAAAACCAAACAACATGAAATGCATTAACTGCATAAACAAAGAATAAAAAACACTTGTTCTCTGCTGTCTTTTCCAGGTGACTCTGTTTGGTGAGAGTGCTGGATCAGCAAGTGTGGGTTTGCATGTGCTTTCCCCAGTCAGCAATAGCCTTTTCCAAAAGGCCGTGATGCAGAGTGGCGCTCCTATTGCAAGCTGGGTCACAATCAACCTCACTGAGGCCTGGAACAGGTGCAGTGAATTGTAATCTATGAAAGTAAGGCCAGGTATTGTCAAAAACCTCAAAGTTCAATTCCATTTTGATTCTTTTGGTAACGCTTGGATTCAATATTGAATCATCCATCCAGTATTCTTTATCGTCAATTCAATAAGACACCTATTTGACAGGAATACCAAGATAATTAAAGTACTAATATTTGCTAAATAATAACGTGTGCATTATTTGTATGGGTTTAGAACAAACACCTGCAATGCAGGCACAGGACTTAATGATGTATGTTTTGATAATTGATTACAATATAGAAACATTTAACCTGCATTAACTCTATTGTGAGTTGTGGTCTGAATGCTTCAATATATACGGTTTAATTATTTGCTTGTTTTTATTCGCCTCACCTACATCTGTCATGTTTTCAGACAGCCAACATGGGTCAAATGCTGTCTGCCTTTACTTGCAGATGCTTTTATCTCCTCTGCTAAAAGCATCCTGCCCATTTGTTTCAGGTTCAGTTTTGGTAGAGACTGGGTGATTTCATTTGGAGTTGTGATGTAATTGAAATACGTCAATATTTTGACGAGGATTTTCCTCTGAAGTCAACGTTTATTTATTTGAGTTTTGATTAAGTTTTCATTGCACTGACTCCATGGCTGTCTTCAATTTGGATTCCAGTGTAAATCAAAAACTGTCCTCTTCTTTCTTCTGTGTGGGAGCATGAATAAGTCACACCTTTAGTAGGGACATGAGAAGGGCAATCACCACTCAGGACAGCAAACTGCATGTGATGTGGCAATCCTCTGCGGAAATAAAACCGGTTGACATCAGAAGAGAAGATTTATTGCGAAGCATTCCTGAATCACGCATAAAATCTGTATATATTCTCACAAACATTAATTCTCACTGTTTTCCAGACGAAATCCTCCTTTTTTAGTCTTGATGTTATCTCTTTGTCACTGATTGCCTTGCTTTCTTTCTTTGACGACATCCAGGTCCACAAAGCTAGGGACAGCTGTGGGATGTTCCACATCTGACCCAGCTAAGATGGAAGCATGTCTGCAACAGGTTAATGTCACTACAATTGCAAAAGCACAAAATGGAGTTCTGACAAATGGTGCACTTTCAGATATACCCTTTCTTCCTGTTATTGATGGTGTCTTCCTACCAGATACAGTAGATGTAAGTTTCATTTTGATTTAACATTTTCATTTCAGTATTACCTTGTAACTACACTTTGAAACCTAGAAATAAACAATGAAATTCAGTTCAAACAATATTTAGTTGTTTTTAGCTGGGAAAAATAAAACAAATAAATAAAATATATATCTTTGCTTAACAAACACCAACACCATTTGTGTTTTTCCCTGCAGGTGATGCTTAATAATGACAGCCTCCCAAAGAAAGATGTGCTGTTAGGCTTAAATCTTGACGAAGGGAGCTACTTCTTAGTTTATGGAGTGCCTGGATTTAGCATCAGCACTGAAAGTCTAATCACCAGGGATGAGTTCCTAACAGGAGTGGACGTCATACTTCGACATGCACATAATGTCACAAAAGAAACTGCTATTTTCCATTACACGGACTGGAAAGACGAGAAGAACGGCACGAAAAATCGGGACTCGCTGATATCATTGCTTTCAGGATTTATGTTCTTTTGTCCAGTACAAAGGTTTGCTTACAGGTAAAGAGCTATTACAGAATTATTATTCCAGACCTGGGCTGATAAGGATGGTTGTAATTTTTCTTACATAAAAGGCATTAAAAGAAGCATGTTAATTTGTTAAAAGTAAAGGAGGAGTTTGGTCTTAGACACAAAAAAAGATGCACAACTAGAGGCAGAGGGTTAATGAAGGGCTGTCACAACCACAGCAAATCAAGCTCTTATGCAAAATGTGTCTTTGTAGCCAGAAGTACTATAGTGAAAGGGGAGGACAAGAAAATGCATCATCACTTAGTTTTGGGCATGCCCATTCGGGAGGAGACCCCGGGCAGACCAAGGACACGCTGGCGAGATTATATCTCTCGGCTGGCTTGGGAACGTCTTGGCGTCCCACCGGAGGAGTTGGTGGAAGTGGCTGGGGAGAGGAACGTCTGGATCTCCCTCCTAAGCAGCAGAAAACAAAACAAAATGAAATTTAGGTCACCATTGTTCTGTGTGTTTGTAATCCCTCTTTTTCATAGAAGTCCTCTTGCTTGAACTTAAAAGCAACGTATATTCCATAGGTCTGGAGGATAGTCAAAGACCCAATATTTTGTCTCTTAACGTCACAAGTTCAAGACAAGAATTTTTAGATACTTTGTGCAGTTTCCAAGGTAATTCCCCAGAAATAGGCATTGGTATGTGATTGGCCAGCAGAAAGACATGTAGTGCAAGATTGCAGTAAAGAGACACATGATGCACCTGGGGAATTTTGGTGTAAAACAAATTTTATTTTCTTGCACATTGTGACTAGAAGGTTGCCACGGACATATCAGTCTTCAGTCCTTACAGACTTTGACCTGCATTCAGCACCTCTGTCCACACCATAAGTTGTCTGTCAATGGCAGCTCCTGAGAGGACAGCTGCCACACTGCCCTCAACAGACTGACCAATTGCAGACATATAAGGAACCAAAATATGTCCTAAGCTTATTAGGAAGAAATCAACAGTGGTTATCTTAAATGATTAATACTTTTTATTTTTCATCCAATCCACAGTTGTGAGTGAGGGAACCTGCCACTCAACAGACATATAGGAAACTGATCTGTAGATATGGAGAATAAATACAGTAATGAAGTAAAGTATTAAATAAACACACCAGGCATTTTTATCTGGTCTATTTTTGGCGAACAGATTGGGTCTGATGGCAGAAGGTAGAAAAGATAATCAAATTAATATGACACTTTATCATATGTGTTGAAAGACCTTCCATAAATCAGCTTTAACTGTCTAATCCAACTGGATGATTTGGGCAAACAAATTCTCTCAGTAGTCATTTTTTTGCATATGGGTGTGGAGGGGTTGTTGATAAAAATTAACTTGATTAATTTATGTTCTGTAGGTACTCAGAAATTGGTGGTAATTCTTTCCTTTACGTCTTTAAACATCGTTCATCCGTCAATCCCTGGCCAGAATGGATGGGTGTCATGCATGGCTATGAGATAGAATTTGTTTTTGGAAGGCCACTGAATGCATCGCTTGGATACACTGAGAAGGAAGTGAACATGAGTAGAAGGATCATGCAACACTGGGGCAGATTTGCCCGGACAGGGTATGCATAAACAGATTGTCACTCAAGTTATACGAGACTCATGACACTGTTGAATTGTCTTAATTGGCTTTTCTTTTTTTTTTTGTTTAGAAACCCAGGTTTCAGTGGAGATGAATGGCCAAAATTCCATCGTTCAACAAAAGAGTATGTCACTCTTGACAGCAGCCTTTCAGAAAGAAAGATGCGGTTCAGAGCTAGTGACTGCCAAATGTGGACCAAATTAATACCCCTAATAAGGCAACTGTCAGGTTAGACACACACAAAAATGAATTTATCATTTTGCCTCACACACAGTTCACACATTTAGAGAACTCCATATAGTTAAATGTAGAGAGACTTTATCAAGCACTACCATGGACGTGTTTTGCCTGTGGAGGACATTTCTGTCCTGGATCCCCTGCCTCTGCTTTGAAATAGTTCTGGGGGTCTTAATAAGAGAAAAGGGTTAGTCATCCCTACTGCTGGCATGATTTGCACACACTTGGCATTATCTGCCCATGTGGAACATTTGGGATTATACAAAGAATTGTGCATGACATCAATTTGTCATTGTCTTCTTTTATCCAGACAACACCATGTAACTTAATTCCATTCAAGTTGTCGGCACAGATCATGCAAAATATTCCACTTTTTTGGATTAATTTTTAAGTGACAGAAAAAAGGAAAAAATGGAACTATGTTTGTAAATATAAATATCTTACATTAAACAATGCTTTTCTAAAATATTACAAAATAAAAATCTCTCTGTCTGCCTTTTTCTTTTCAGTTGATCTGCAGGCTTGTAATAGCGCAAATGGATTCATATTCTGCTCTAAGTTCATCCTCCTCTTCACTTTATTTGGTCTACTATTTACCTTCTGATTGAGGGAAGACACCTGCCTGGGCTGCACTCTTTGACAGAGTTTTGTTTGCCAGTTTTGTGTGGAATAGGGGATTGACAGACCTAACAAGACTTCGTCGTGATGGTCATACTGATCATTTTATGTTTGTTTTTCTATTTTCAAATATATAGTTTTTTTTTACTATATTGGGTGTGCAATATCATTCAAGAAATGCTACTCCTGAAGCCTCACTCTTCAGTAAATGTGTTTCGCTTTTTTTGTTCTTTCAGTTGAATTGTTGTGCTACATTGTGTGGAATGATGTCTGTGCAGATTCTGACACTATTTTCGCACATTTAATTTTTCTCTGAACATGAAAAATCAAATAATAAGAGAAAAAGGGCTTAATCTATGACATTAATACTTTAAAAGTCAATTCTTGTTCAATATTCTGCATACTATTTGATATTTGATTTTGAAACTTCAGGCCTCCAGTGGACATACACTGAGAAAAGACTTTTAGTGAAGGGGGATATACGGTATGTTGTTTAATGCAGTTACATTTTGTGAAATGAGACATATTTGATTTTTTTACATATTCAGGAATTAAAGGGAAAAAAGTATGGTTGTCATGTTATGGATCACTTCATTACTACTTCAGACAATTGGGGATGTCCTCGGTTTATGTATTTTTAGTTTTATTAATCAGTGAAAACTGCAATTATTAAAGGTGTGAAATCAACTTTGATAAAGAGT
This sequence comes from Mola mola, assembly GCA_001698575.1. Lineage (NCBI taxonomy): Eukaryota > Metazoa > Chordata > Actinopteri > Tetraodontiformes > Molidae > Mola > Mola mola. The sequence goes on along the minus strand of KV751316.1, from coordinate 79,701 downwards.
TGGCTATTCTTGAATGTAAATATTTTCATTTTAATTTTGGGAAAATTTTTGCTGTTCTAATCCTTAATATTCATGTTTCCTGAAAAACAACTATAAATCCCTTGTTTCTGCTTTCTCTACTTTGAAAAAAGCCAATCTCTGTATGTGAAGGCAGAGGAAAACATTGTGTATTAGTTATGTTTTTTTTTTCTAGAATAGAAGTGTGTGCAAAAATTACCCGTATGCTGTATACTACATATTTTATGTTGCATAATCAGAAGCATTCCTTGGGTTTCTTTGCTAATTTCTGATATATGGAGTTGACCCGTCCAGAAGTAAATACTTGTAAAATAGTTTTTGAGCATGGGGCACAAAAGTCTCGTATTTAAATTAGTGTATTATTTTTGTAACTGTTATTGCAATAATTAGTTATTGTAATGCACTATATAATTGGATATGGCTTTAATTGCTGGGCTTAAATTATGACATTATGATGCTTTCTCTTTCAGAAAATCTTCCAAATTAAGTGGTTTTCTTCAAGACAATGTTTGGAAAACACATTTTTGTTCCCTTTAGTAATACGTTAATTGTTCTGTATTATAGATGTAAGGGGGGGAAATTCATGTTAAAAACTGTTTATATGCTGTAAGATCGTGTTGACAAAGTTTGATAGTTTTACTGGTAACTTTGCATAATTAGAAATTAGAAATTAAATTTCCATTCAGTCAGGCAGGCCACACAGGTCAAATTAATTACAATATCAGCTCAAGCTTTGCTGATCTCAAAGCAAACTCATATCAGTTGATGGTTCATCAGATTCCATTTTATACATCATCCAGGGTGTGCTATCTAAGCGTATTGTTCTACCTACTCCTTTTGCTTCCTCTGCAAGCAACTGTGTCATCCACCTCCACCCATGCTCTTCCTATTTATGCTTTGTTTGCCTCAAAGACTGCCTCCAATGAAAATCAGTTTCATTTCATCATGTTTTTGGACTGTGGGATGAAGCCAGGGTATCTGCAGAGAGCCCACTCAGACAAAGGAAGGCCCTGACCCGGGGATCAAACCCAGGACCTTCTTGCTATGAGGCTACAGTGCTAACCACTGCAACACTGTCCCGCCAATGTAGAAAAAGGAACCAATCCCGCTGACCTGTGAGGGTGGTGCAACAGGAAACTCTACCATTCTGATGCTATTGTAGGATGTTGTCCGATCAACTTGTAGGCGGCCCTGTATAAGTAGCTCTCCCTCTTCCTAGGAATACCTGTCTGGTTCAAATATGTAAAGTTGAATGGGTCCCCAGTTAGATCGTACCACTCTGCAGCGTATAATAGACTAATTAAAAAGTAACTAAAGGTTATGACAGAGCCGCTAAGCTGTCGCTTGGGCTGCAGGCGAGGGGCAGAGTGGTACTAAGTTAGCACATTTATAGATGAAGCAAAGGTGTAGAATTACATCCAAGCTATTTAAAGGCCACAGATGTATATCACAATCAGAGATCTGCTGCTTTTTGATATAAGAAAGGGTCCAAAATATTCAAAGGATTAGGAAAAATTTCAATCTTAGGGGCACTACTGTTTTAATTTTTTAAGACAAAAAAGTTGCTACACTTTATTTTCTCTTGTTTCGACCAAATGGCGCTAAACCTTATAATATGCCCAACGATTCCAATATCTACAGGATGTTGTGATTGCCCTCCTTCAGCTCTGAAGACTCCATACTGTCAACCGCTGTGACCTCATCTATTATGATTTCAAGTTATCTTTCTGTCTGTCTTTCTTTGTCAAATGTTTGTAAAGACAATTTTCCAGGGAATTTCTCCAAATTTGGCACAAATATTGATTAGGACCGAAGGATAACGTAATTGTTCTTTATACGTTTTTGTAGACTGAGATACAAGATCAAGATCATGTAAGAAAAGGTCAAGTGCAAATTTTTTTGGCTATTAATCAAAAGTATTATAATTTTAGAAATTGAAGACATGTGAGGCTTCCATGTTTTAGAATTTGGCACTACTTTGAAACAACATTCTTTTTGAAGTAGTCCACTCAGTGGTCAATCAATGTATTGGTTTAATTGATAATGAGCTTCAGATGAACGTAGTTGCATCATGTGGCATAAATTCGCTATCAATCACTATATACAGTATATTATGAACCAACGCCATGTGAGTCTTGTGAAACAAATTGTTGACAAGAGTAAGATACGAACCGTAAGTTAATAATAAATTGTAAAGCTCTGTTGGTATTGCTTGAAGAAAAAGCTCATAAAACTTATATTTCCTTATTTGATGCTATAGTTTCATAAGATACTTAAACATTATCTTTAGTTGAGTATCATTGTTATGGCTATAGAAATTGAAGACTATTAAACGATGAGTTTACTGAATATAAAAACCAGAATTCCATTTGCAATGACTCAATGTCTCCTTTAAAGTTGTTAAGGATAATAGCAACACCTGCTGATTGTTAAGATGCATGACTAAAATAATGTTTAAACATATTAAGCCTTTCCCTCATCATTAATGACTTGATTTTAAATAATGATATTGCCTGTATATTTTTAAGTGAAACATGGCTCAACAGACAGCAGCAACTCTCACTGAAATATAACCACCAATCTATAGTTTATCATAACCCGCCAAGAAAGGAAATCAAAGGGGTTGAGAGTAAAGCATCATTTTCAAGTGATTTTGTTTTAAACACATTACAATTCATGAATACACTTCCTTTGACCAACCCTTCGTTGTTTTGCTCATCTGAATATATGTTTTACAAGGCAGATAATTGCTTTGACAAAGTTCTTCTACAGGACAATCTCAAATATCCACTCAGTATTGTAGTACTCTTGAGTTTGCCGTAAGCAAAGTACCTGTCAGCAGTTTCATGCAGAAAATGATGTTGGAAATTAAATTACTGCTTCTAAATTAATTTGAGCGTCATTTAGAATGTATTGCCTCAAAGAGAAATGTCTTGATTATTCGGTAAGTAGTTTGCGTATGTTGTCGAGTGAGGCATATTTGAAGAAAATTCTGTAATGTGATAACATACATCGGATGTGTTTTCTATCTTGTCTCATTGGTATGTTTGTTTTCTTCCTCCCAAATTAAACCTGTTGTGAAATACCAAGTGATCAGATTTTACTGTAGTCTTTTTTCCTTCCTAATAGAGTAACTCTAGATCTCGCTTGAAACCACGCTTACAGGTTTTATGGAATGGGCCTATACATTATTCTTAAGCAGACAGGGTCGAAAGCAAGATGTATAGTGAGAAATGCCAAAGGAGTATGCTCTATTTGGCAAAAGTGGTCTGTTAAGACATGGCCACTAACATTAGTGTACCATCTTTCCTAAGAGAATAAAATTTTCTCCAATGCTTTTCATCTATAATGGATGAAGATAAAGACAGTAGAACAAGAGCAAGTAGGAGTTTGACAGAAACTGACAAAAAGGATGAGAGAGATATAAAGAAAAAAGAGGCACACTATTTACATAAGTTATTTCAGCCATGGTTGCTCTTCATCGGGCCATGAATGAACAATCAAGACAAGCTGAAAACGAACAATAAAATAGGTAAAATATTTTTCGCCATCCCTTAAATACAATCAGATCTGTGGGAGAACATGGGTGGTTGGTCAGTATTTGATGACTAAGAAATAAGAATGAACATCTTACAAATTGGCCGTTTAACAATTCAATGATTCAGTTCTTACTGTATGTCAATGTATCAAAGTACTCCCGAGCAGGACAAAGAATCACAAGTGGCTTGGTTTGCAACATATGTGGGTGGATAGATAAATGGAGAGGCTTTATGAGGTGTTTTGCGTTCATAGAAATGTACAGTGTACAATTGTAGTTTGTTTAGTTTTGAAATGAAAGTTTTACCCGCTGCCTTGGAAACACAAATAAACTCAAAATTGCCTCTGTTTCAAGTCACAAATTAAGTCTTTAGAAGATATTCTCATAAATGATGTTCTATTTGTCTTGAAATTTTAATCTTACTATGGGTTTGTAGACAGAAGGTGAACTTGCTGTCTAGACAGAGATGGTGGGGCCATATAAAGAAAGACGAGACAGAAAAGAAACAAACAATGAATAAGTGATTCCAAACACAAATTCAAAGAAAAAAAATGTTTTTATTATGAAAGTTAACCCCTTGATGCCTGAATTTGTTTACAATTATATAAAAAAAATAATTGTTTTTGTTTTTGCTTTCAAGCTGATTCCTTCTCGGCTGCAGTCTGATTGCAAGTGGTATTAAGCAAATTTGCGATGATCAGCGTTAAGGGATTAATGTCTCAAATAAAGGTTCTACCCCATAAAGGTGAGACCTCCTATTTATTATCCAACAACCATGTTGATATATTCAGCCACTGAAAATGCGTATTCATTGTAGCCAGCCAACTACAGCCAGCCTGTAGAATGTTTTGGTAAACTACCAGCATATAAGGTTGTGAAACCCTTAACTATCATTTACTGTATCTTCTTAACATTCAGTGAGTTTCGCTCAATAATATATGATTTTCAACATGGATGGAAACCCACACAAAGCTTTGAGTACAAGGGTTGGGATCATGTGGCACTCAGCTGATGCCTACCCTGCGCTGAGTAGCAAGCTCTTTACCTAGGCAATGGCAGCACTGTTAAGGAATCATTGTTACTAAGTCGATATGAACCTCATCTGTGCTGAAAAGGAGATGTAGAGTTTTTTTGAACTTTTCTTTTGACCTTAGACAACACCAACAAAAATTATGAAAACATTATCACAATTTGACACAGTAGTGAAGTGTAAATGTCAGTTTGCTGAGACCTTCTGATGGTTATCAAGATAGTGGCAGGTCATGTTGGGTTTCCGTCGTTCTGCCATATTCACAAAGGTTTCAAGATGTTCGGGGTTTTACATTGTTACTTACAGTAGAGGTTTTGTCATATTTGCAAATCAACTTGTAACATTTGACTTTGGAGTGCACCTTTGGGATGTACTGTGTTGTTGCAGGAGTGGCGTCACTAGAGGGTGCATAATACACACGTTTAGTGTCAGTTAGTCAGTGTTAATTAACGTTTGGTTGAGCAAAGCTTTCTGTGTGGACAGACGTATACCTGCAGAGCTCCCATTATCTTTGACAATTCAACTCAACTGTAACGCCCTGCTACCATGTGTACCTACCTCACTATTTTTGTGCATGAATGACAATAGTAGCCATACAACCGGGCTTTGAAAGATTGGCGTTTTTGCTGTAATAAATGAGAATTGTGGAAAACCCAGACACGTATAGCCATGTGCTTTTTGGCCGGCTTCCTTGCCTCCAATGCTTTCCAGCTCTCCAATCCACCAAGTTAACTGGGAAACACGAACCTAGAACATTACAAACTCATCCTGGTATCCATTTTTTTTAGTAGAGGATGACATGATCACAGTTGGAAGCGAGTAACAGAATTCAGGGCTCCACCTCTGCTTACAGAACAAGTGTTACAGTTGAATTAATTTATCTTTTACATATCTCAACTACTAAACCTACAGGTGAGAACACTGTATGATTTTCATTTCGTCTATCAATACTGGATATTCAGCAACCCTTCAGAATCTTAAGAGGGTACCTCATTTTCAACTCCATCAAAGTCAGTGTCAGGACATAGAACATTGTATCTGCGTTTCCAATACACCAATGATTGGGAAATATAGACAGGCAGTGTGAGAAGTAGGATTGGGCCATTAATGACATCGACTGGTCCCCATCTTAAATGACTCTGGCAAGGCTGTGATGATGATCCCTTTGTTAACTCCTAAGCTGCAACTCACCCAAAAGCCAATGTTTTTACAATGTTTAGAGCTCTTACAGTGAAGGATCACGTCTAGATCAGGTAACTAAGATAGGTGCAGGATTGTTTATTGTCAGGATTACACTGATTAAAGCCAAAAGGAAAGGCAACAAACTAAGTAAATTAACATGAAAGCCTTAACATATGGTGTCTTTTCAATAGGTTTTATTGTTTGAAAGAGCCCCTTTTCTTTACTAAACAGAAACTAACCCCATCAACACAATTTAACTAATCAATCACTGATTCATTAGTTGTTGTTGTTTTTTGTTTTTTTTACCATTTACTATTACCATTACTATTGAAATGAGAATGAGGTAAACCTGAAATTTGAAAAAACGAATTAAACGACAAGTATCATATGATTCTTCATCAATACACAATTCATTCACCTCATATGCTTTATAAACCTATTTAATATGTATGGTTAAGGGTTATAAGGTGAGCAAGCAAGACACCAAAACAACTAACCATTTGCAGAAAGTGTAAACATTGACACAAGTATCTAATGATGATTTTACTTCCAGATCATGCTCTCATAAATGATTCCAAGAGGAAATGGATGAAGACTTTAGATTTCACAGTTCCACACTGTTCCTTTGTACAAGGAGAGTAAGAAAAAAAGACTCACCCAAAAGCCAATGTTTTTACAATGTTTAGAGCTCTTACAGTGAAGGATCACGTCTAGATCAGGTAACTAAGATAGGTGCAGGATTGTTTATTGTCAGGATTACACTGATTAAAGCCAAAAGGAAAGGCAACAAACTAAGTAAATTAACATGAAAGCCTTAACATATGGTGTCTTTTCAATAGGTTTTATTGTTTGAAAGAGCCCCTTTTCTTTACTAAACAGAAACTAACCCCATCAACACAATTTAACTAATCAATCACTGATTCATTAGTTGTTGTTGTTTTTTGTTTTTTTTACCATTTACTATTACCATTACTATTGAAATGAGAATGAGGTAAACCTGAAATTTGAAAAAACGAATTAAACGACAAGTATCATATGATTCTTCATCAATACACAATTCATTCACCTCATATGCTTTATAAACCTATTTAATATGTATGGTTAAGGGTTATAAGGTGAGCAAGCAAGACACCAAAACAACTAACCATTTGCAGAAAGTGTAAACATTGACACAAGTATCTAATGATGATTTTACTTCCAGATCATGCTCTCATAAATGATTCCAAGAGGAAATGGATGAAGACTTTAGATTTCACAGTTCCACACTGTTCCTTTGTACAAGGAGAGTAAGAAAAAAAGACTCACCCAAAAGCCAATGTTTTTACAATGTTTAGAGCTCTTACAGTGAAGGATCACGTCTAGATCAGGTAACTAAGATAGGTGCAGGATTGTTTACTGTCAGGATTACACTGATTAAAGCCAAAAGGAAAGGCAACAAACTAAGTAAATTAACATGAAAGCCTTAACATATGGTGTCTTTTCAATAGGTTTTATTGTTTGAAAGAGCCCCTTTTCTTTACTAAACAGAAACTAACCCCATCAACACAATTTAACTAATCAATCACTGATTTATTAGTTGTTGGGTTTTTTTTACTATTTACTATTACCATTACTATTGAAATAAAAATGCAGTAGACCTTCAAATTATAAACAAATTACACCCCAACAATAAGGTTCTTTATCAATACATGTTTCCGTTCACATATTATTGCATATGCTTTATAAAACCTATTTAATATGTATAGTTAATGGGTTATAGCCGACTTTTTTTTTCTTACGCACTCAGTTCATATTACCACATACACACTTATTTACTTATTTCTTAATAGCCATCTAAGAGGACATGTTCAGCTTTATTACCTCTATGATATTTTATAGATATAGATTGAAATAATTTTTAATATTGCCAGTGGTCAGTTTGATGATTCCTATAGCCTGATGACAATTCAATTTTTTCATCTTCTTGACTTTTTTTTTTCCATTTATTGGAGAATAATGGAGAATAATCAATTAGTTTTGGAAACATTTAATCTATTGGTGTAAAGTGTTTAGGGTAAGTGAATTGAGTATGTAGAGATTTGAATCTACTGTGAAGGGATGCTTAGATCCGTAGGTTTTTTTTTAAGTGATAAAAGGTGTGGACAAAAGAAATAACTGCAAAGTAAATATATCACTCTAAGTTTAATAAAGTGATCACTGTTCTCATTTGAGATGCACAGCAGGTAGATGCTCTTAAGTTAATATTTGCAAAAAAAAAACAACATATGCTTAATATTTAAAAAGGAGTTTTTTTTGTTTGTTTGTTTGTTTTTGTTGTTGTTGTTGTTTTTCCCGTGAGACCATCTGTCAGCGTGTTGCAGCAGGAACCTTAAGTATTCCACAGAGAAAAATTAAATTTCCAACTTCTGGAGCATTAATTGAATCATTTGTAAATATGCGGAAACAAAATAGCCTAAAAACCATGTTGTATGTCATTGGAAGGAAATAAGATTGTTCACATGTAACAGAAAAAAAAAAAAAAAAAGCTTTGTGACAATGATAATAGTAGTTAGGCTTGTCAGATGTACCGTAATGTTGTGTGTTGTAATGTTGTAATGTAGTTGTAAATTAATGTTCGCCTGAGATGAATAACTCTAATCTTAGCCCATTTATATCACAACTTCAATCATACTGTCATCTGTTGCATAATATATGCCAAAAAATGACCAAATGTAATTTATTTGTATTTCTATATTAAAATGTAATATTTAAATGTCAACCAATAATGTCATGGCATCCAGCTGTCAATAAATCTTCAACCTTTAGAAGAGTTCAGCAGAGCTTAGCGAATTTACTGTAGTCACTTAGCTATCAAGATTCATCCCAACGTTATGTCAAACCTTCTATCTTGTAATTGGTTCTTTCCCATTTCACTAGGAAATACATCATGATACAGCAGTTAGATACTCTCCAACGTCAATTTCCGATGGACTTTAAGTCTTAAAAGGAAGCGAATTCACAGCTGTCTGAAAGACTGTGACAAAGATTCTGAAAGCATTGGGTTTATCTACGGAACTTGTTGAATTCCATTTTGTCAACTCAGGAATTGAATGTGTTCTTTAAGGCGAGGGAGGGTGTTTTTAGAAATGTTCCATGGGCTGTATCAAGTGTGCAACTACAAAGGGGCGCACCCCTTTACAAGGTCTAACATAAACCACTTTCACAAGTATAGGATATTCGGAGAGATAGTTCCGAAAGGAACAACTGCAGCACTATAAAACACTTTGTTTTCTGAAAAGGGTTTAAAGGACCTCCTCCATCTGTGAGACTGCACAGAGAATTCTATTGACAAACCCAGAGTGTGGCATTGGGCAAGCAATGCCTTTCAAAGTTGAAACTTGTTAAAACTGTATGTGCACCTCCATGTAGCAGGACAGCATTTATGGGGTCGCATTTCCCTCTTCAAGACCATTTAGCATCCAAGTCGAATTTTAAAGAGTTTATGCAGAATTAGCAGTCAAAAAGGCAAGGAAAGTGACTTGAATTTCATTTGTGTGCATCTGACTGAGTCCATCAGATGTATTAAACAACAAAGTACCTGGGTGATCTGAATGAAATACCACATTGAAACAAAGTTTTTTGTCAACCCATCATTTTCATATAGAAACATGCTTAAAAAAATGAGGAATGAGATTAACTTTGTCATGGATGTAAGCTACTTATGCTCTCGATTTGATGTTATATGTCGTTAGTATTATGTAAGAGTTTAAACGGTGCACACATGATGCTGTATCATTCTAGCCCACTTGTTCAAAAATGCAGACCTGAGATATGATTTGCTTTTAGTTGAACTTTAATCCTTGACATACTGTGATACTTAAAAGTGCAGAAAATAAAGTGACAGCAAAGCAGGTGATGTAAAGCCATTAGGGTTACGGTCGATTTATTTACACTGAAAGACCACAACAATGTAAAAGCCTTTGCTATAGTATGTTTACAGATTATCGATAAAGTAGAAATAGAATAGCTATCTGTAAGTAAATATGACTAATGCTTGTGCACGTGAGGATGGCCTACACCTGCCCGCAGCAGCCCTGGATGTTATTAATTTTCTTATCATGAATGGAATGGAGCATCTTGTTTTCTTGAGAAATGTTAAAAAGAGAGTTTTGATAACTTCCTCTTAAAAGTATTACATCTAATATAGTTGATTGTTGAGTCTCATTCCTGTCCAGCTGCTAAGGCATGCAGTGTAACAATCTGGATGCCCTGCTGTGTCAGGCAGATTTCCTTTGCATAATCTATATTGTGTGTGTGCACCTGTGTGAGCGAGTGAGAGTTCATTGCAGGATGGGGTTGAGAGTGAAAGTGGTACACCACAGCAACACTACACCATATTACCAGAGTACCCTTGAGCCCCACAGCGCAAGAAGGACCCAAGGCCATGTGCCCCATGCACAACCACTCATCTACCCCTAGCCAGCCCACAGGAGGACAGGGAAGGCAGGCTTCCCGCCAAAAACCTACTACCCCAAGCCAATGCGGACCCACCCAGCACCCCAACACACACCAGAGAAACCCAAGCCCCTCATAGACAGCCATTTGCAAGAGAACGGACCATGACCCATCACGTTAACAGCAGCCGTGCAACCGAGGAACGAGACCTGGCAGGGAGCAACCAGGGCTGGCGACACCACAGGAATGAACTCCTCGAGCAGCTGACCCTCCACCGCACCTGAGAGCAGGAGGATGTAACCAAACCACCCAACATTGCTTAATGGAGAAACTATGAGGAAAAAGTGAAAGGGCAGTAACCCTTTAAATCTATTAAAAGTTTATCTAAATTTCAGGTTCGCATTTTACAAGCTGTAAAACAATTACTGAGTGTGACAGCAAATAGAGCACTAGATATGCAGATCCATATGATGGTATCTGGGATGTAATTTTTTTGAGGAGGGACATTGAGGTCTCAGTTGATTGAAAATGTGTTCAGCCTATGTATTTATTGCTGCTTTATACATCAAGGAAAATCAAAGTTGACAGCCATTCAATGAGTGAAATATTTCTCCTTCCTGGAGAAATGCATATTTAAAACCCATTTTACATTATGAAGAGAGTTATGTTAATACGCCATTACCATTGATTATTAACATTTCTATGTCAGTGACAGATATACAGTATGACTCTGTCTCCACACAAAGAGGTGTATGTCAGGAAGGGGACCCAAGTAGTCTTGAGCAATTGTTCTTGAGACATTTTTATTAAAATTGGATTTACATTTAAACTCTGTATAAATGTAAACTGGAGAGTGTTATCTCATAGAGATCAGAAGAGGACAGAGTCTGTGTCA
>KV751316.1:57521-68428 GCA_001698575.1 Mola mola | reverse complement strand
GTAAGCTTTTATTTCTAACCATCCTCATAGAGCCAACTCTTAACCTATGATGACATATGTGTTTTACTAAACTAAGCCCTCATTTGATTTTGAATAAATTGTTTAGTATAGTAGTGTCACATTCTTTACAAACTTTGAAACCTAGTTTTCAATTAAATATTTTGAATTGCTCAATTTCCTATGAAGGGACAGCATACAAGACTAGAAAAATGAATCAGTCAATGATCAGTTGCATTTTCTGTTTAATTATGTCTGCTATTTTTTCTAAAATATGTTTCTCACTGCAACCGTCTTAATCAAAGATGCTCATCTGCTACCTGTTTAGCAGAACCTGCTAATCATCTTAATGGTGGAAAGAGTATTTTGGTGAGTTTACAGTTATGCTTACTACAGTAATGTCATAACTTGACTATAATTATGACAAGTACTCACCATTGGTATTATTTTCTTTTAATTTATCAAATATAACAATGTATTAAGCATAGTGATGAGAAAATTGACCCATCCAGACCCATCCATAACCAATAAATCATAGATCATTATTAACTTTCTGTTTTAACCAGAACTTTTTTTTTTTTTTCTAGCATTCACAGTATTAGCGGCTCAGGAAACTCACAGACCAATTGCGTGAGTTGTAAATAATTACACGTGGTGCCTTTTAGTTAATCAATTTTGTGGATTCTGTCTGCTGCACGCTGTGACTGGAGTGGAGTTACAAATAAGGGAGAGATGGCATGTGGATGGACAGACAGTAAAAAGTGAGTCAGTGAAACACAAGTAAGATATAAAGTTGGGATGCTGCCATTTCATAACTGTTAGGATTGTAAAAAAAAATAAAAATAAAAAAATAAATATGATGTCCTGCATTTCACACTTTTTGTGTGTGTGTGTTCTGTGCAGTGCAGTGAAATCAATCAATATGATTCAAGATTCAAGATTCAATATTTTTAACTGCTCCATTGGAGCAGTTGACAGAGAAAGGAAAAATCTTTGTTTACTCTCAGTGACCAGCTCCAAAAGAGAGACTGATATGTACCCATCCTCCACATCTCTCTCTCCCCTCTAACCACTACAAATTGTATTTAATTAAATAAATGTTACGCTATAAAAACTAAATAAATAGACTTGAGGATTATAACTAATATTCTCGTGTATATTAGAAATCTTATAAAATGATACTGCATCATTATTTTGGCTTCAAAAGGCAGCCACAAGTGAATGCTAAAATGTATGTGTGTAAAAAGTTCAAAATAAAAAGCCAGGCTTACCTGTTTTATTTACAGGACCAAAATGACATTCTGCAAAATTGCAATAGAAGCATGAAAAATAATTTTAAAAAGCTTGTTGTGGGTTTTTGTCATTCTATAGCATTGGTAATCGTTAAAAGCCTTGAAACTGTGGTATTTCCCCTGACAATAATCTTGACACCAAAACCTCATATTGTGATGTTTTGTTGTGGACCTGTTCTCAGTGAAATCCTTGGGTTTAAGAATTTGTGTGGATGTTATTTGATCCATAAATGTCATTCAATATTGTTTCAGAAAAAACATACTAAACCCCCTCATGACAGAAGGACTTCCCGATGGCAGAACAATGCACCGAGCCACAATACAAGAAATAATCAGGAATGGTGTGATGTGAGACAAGTTGAGTTGGTTTTATTTATCCACATACAATAAAAATGAATAAAGTGTTTTAAGATAATCTGACCTAGTGGAATCATATAACATGAGCAAATAAAATGAATAGTATTAGTCAAAGCACAGATCTTTGTGGAACTCCATGAAAGACTGTGGGGACGCCATCATTAACATCTACAAACTGTCATCTGTCTGATAAATATGACCTCAATTAGCTTAAATTAGTTACTGCAATGCCATTTAAATTGTCCAACCTCTGCAATGGTGTATGATAGCATCAAATGTAGCACAAAGTTGTAACACAACAAGTATAGAGACAAATTCCTCTGAGGCAATTAGGTCATTTGTAAATTTGACCATACAAAATGCATCTTTTGGCTCAGATGAATTCTAAACCCTGACTGGAAAACCTCAGTTTATAGTTGGCTAAGACCTTTAGATCTAAAAAAGATTTTTAAGAAGACATTTAATAACAGCTACTTCAGACTTTGTAGAAGTGCTAACTAAGAAAAAATAAGAAAAAAAAAACTTAAAGAGTCTACATTCATAGAGAGAGATGGACCTTACTTCTTGTCAACTTGACAGGTCTATTGTTATGGTATTTAGCACAAAATATGATAAATTAACTCCACCCTTTTTCCCACCCCACTATTTCCCAGCGTACCAGCCTACTTGCATGGTCACTCCACCCCAACCTGAAGAGTTACATTTCCCACACACAGACTACAGCAAGGTAGGCCTTCAAGTTAGGTCATTGAAGTAAATAGCCAGCAGAGGTTATTCTTCCTACAACAGCTCAGGAAATTTAACCATCCTCAGGAACTGCTGATCACCTTCTACACAGCCATTTTCCAGTCTGCACTGCCATCACTTTCTGGTTTGGATCGGCAACCCAACAGGACAGGAACAGAGTGCAACAGAGAATCAGGTCTGCAGAGAGGATCATTGGGGCCAACCTGCCCTCCTTTCAGGACCTGTGCCGTTCCATGGTCAGGAAACAGGCAGGTAACATTCACAGCCCGGACACAGTTTGTTTTAACTCCTCCCCTCTGCTAGGCGATATAAAGCACTGTACGGCAAGACCACGCGACACAGAGACAGTTTCTTCTGCCAGGTTTTCGCTCTGGTGAACTCCTCCCAGTCAAAACTACCTTGCAATAAGTCTCTACCTCACATGCATATTTGCACATCTCTTCATTGTATCTACTGTTTGAAATACATACTCCTTAGAATTGCACCAGTCATCTTCTACATTGCACTGCACACAGACTTTTACCTTTAGTCTATTTATTTTGGACTTAATTGTATTTTGTTCATTTCATACATTGAAAACAAAGTCAAACTGGAGTCAAGTTCCTTGTTTGTATGCACTCACCTGGCCAATAAATCTGATTCAGATTCTAAATCCACTCAAGATCTCCCCTCTCAGCCTTTTTGGGTAGGTAATTTGTTGTAGTTTGCAGAAAACCGACACAGTTTTTACAAATGGTCCCACAATAGCCAATTTGCAGGGCTGGTATAAAAGTTGTCCACATACAGTGCATTACCCCCACCAAGAAGAGGAAACTGCGGAAGCTCCATCCGTGATGAAAGACCCTGCTTGTTAATGGCCAGACCTTGCCCTTATAAATAAAAAAAAAAACAAGTATACCCAATTAACGAAACAGCAAGTACAAAGAGTCTGTATCTCCCCTTGTGGGCTTATCCTTTACATGTCCTTTCATGGAAATTTGAGCTTTGAATGCCACCATGTATTTATCAATGTTGTTTTGTTTTGATAAAGCTGAAAAAGAGCCTGGCAAGCCTGATTTGATTTCGAAGAGATGATCATACCCAGAAGAGCTGGGGCCACAAGACTGATTTGAAACTGTCCCTTGACATTTTTTTCTCCAGTAATGTGTGAAAACACTCACAAGCCCGGAAAAAATAATAATGGACAAAAAAGTATAAAAGTCCTTTACTGTCAGTGGTTTCCAGACAAACCCTATCCTGCTTGCAGCCTTCTGGATGCGTTGGTGTTGTTGTCAATGATAGTGTTTGCAACAGAATTCCTAAAAGGCTGCTGAAATAAAGAAAGGGGGGGGGCATGACACTGGAATGAAATATAGGGCCTGGGGCCCTGACTGGTATAAATCTCAGTAAAGAGCAGCCCCCTGTTTTGGGACGATGCTCATTGTATTTCTGATACAACTGTGATATTTTCTCACAAAATTGTATACCACAAGGTCATTTTATCAGATTATCATTGCAAAAAGACAATATTTGTTCAATGACAGAGGTAATGGACACAGTGTTGACCGCAGATGGTTGACAGGAGGTATTGTAGTTGACTGTCATGGTACTTAATGTTTTGAGAACAGTCTTCCAAAAACTGTAAGATGCCTGAGGCGTAGTGAACAAAGTCTGGTGGAAATCCATAAGAGTCAAAAAAGGTGGCTTCATCATTCCTTTTCCAGGGTTAAGCTAACCAGTGCTCCCCTGACATGTTGTCCAGGTGTGTGTTAATTATGAAGTGGGCTATATGATGGATTCAGCGAGAGCAGTGGGTCAGAAGCTCATACGCAGCAACATACATTTCCCAGCGGATGATGCAAAAGACTTTCTAGTTAAGGATTATCCATGTTTCAGTAATAATCCTCCAGCAACTGTCTTTTTGTCTTTTAGTTGTAAAAATGTAATAATATATGCAAAATTTGTGCAAAGTGCAGAGTATAGTGCAGATAGGAGGAGGTGAATGATTTGAACAGGCAAAGTGTGTAGTGTCCAATATCTAAACATGCAAAATCTGTCAATACTGAAAAAAGTACGCATCTTTTTCCTGGGGTTGACTAGCTTTAACATCCCCCAATCATTGGTTGACAACGTGTCCCCGGCATATCACTTTCATTCAGCTGATACAGACACAAATCCCCTGTCTCGTATTGAACATGTAGCTCCAGCTACTGTACTGTCCATAAGATTCCAAAGATTTGACCTAGATCTTTACTGAGTGTGTATGTGGGGGCATGGTGAATGAGAAAAAGTTGGAGTGGGAAAGTGGGGGTGGGGGATTAAAGAAGTTAGAGTATGTGTTTTTAATTGATACAAATTACCATAATAATAGAACTGTGAAGTTGACAGCAAATGTATAGCTCATCTATCTGTTGGAAGTCCAAATGAAGACATTGTTCAAGTTGATAAAAGGCTATAGAAGTAGTCTATACATATACTGTGTCTTTTCTTACTGTTGCTACCAAGGTTCCCGTATTCAAAAATATATGAGTCAGTAGAGGGCACGACGTGACGCTAATTTTATCATAATGTTCAGAAAATTGGTACTACTAATGGTTATTAGAATGTTTGGCTCAGGAGAGCTATAACACTCTATAAATCTGGCTGAAGAGAACCTAGTGTTGTTTTTAATTTTCTCTATCAAGACTGAGTAGGCTGTTTTTTTGTTATGAAGTGCCTTGCTGTTCATTATAATAATAACAAAGTTTATTTATATAGTACTTTATAAAACTTACAGTTACAAAGTGCTCAGATTTAGGGAAGATATTAAATACTGAAGGGTGATCTATAGAATTGAATTTTAAGTTTTTTAAAACAAGACACAGATTCCGCAGTTTAGATTGAAAGTGGAAGACAATCTCAGAGATTCGGTGCGATAGCTATAAATGTTATTGTGTGCAATAGAGGAAAGGGTTTGATTCCATGATATAAGGCGCCTGGATGAAACATTTTAAATTAAATATTAAAAGTAATGTTAAAGTCAATCCTAAATCGGACTGGAGGCCAGGAAGTGAGGTGAGAATAGGTATAATGTGAGACCATTGATTAGTTATTAGCCTGGCTGCTGTATTCTGGATCAGTTGAAGACGAGCTAGAACTGAACTTTTAGTGACAGAAAAGAGGGAATTACAGTAATCTTGTTGAGAAAGAAATAATGTATGAACCAGAAATTCCAAATAGTTTGCTGAAACTCAACGTTTAATTTTCTCAGGTGAAAGACATTGCTGATGCAGACTGAGTTAGTTTAGTGGCATGAGTGTCAAAATTTAGGTGTTGGTCAAAGTAGATACCAAGATTTTTGCAAATAGGTTTAATGATGGTGGCAATGGGGCTAGTGAGTTGACTCAGTACGGAGGAAAAACTATTATGGCCGAGCAGAAGAATTTCTGTTTTGTCAGAGTTGAGATGGAGGAAATACTGGTTCATCGAATTTTAACATGTATCCATTATTAATGTTAGAGAGGTTATCCAGGTCACTAGGTTTAGCTGAAAAACAAATCTGTTTTCCATCTGTATAACAGCGGTATGAGACCCCAGAAAAAGAGTTTATGGTAACATTTATAGAGAGAAAAGGTTTGGACGACCTTTGAGGGACACCACCTACCATGGGAGTGGATGATGACTTGTAGTTGTTTATGTGTACATTAAAACAACCGTCTGATAGGTAAGATGAAAATCGTTTACCAGAAATAACAATGTTCGACAATGTATGGATAGGGATTTGATGATCAATGGCATCAAACCCAGCTGATAAATCAAGAAGAATTAAAGTGTTCACCTTTGTCTGTCATCTGTAACCTTAACAAGAAGTGTTGTTTCTGTGCTGTGGTTTTTACAGATGCCAAATTGAAATTTATTATTTTGAAGCCTTCATCTACTTGGAGGAGCTGTTCAGCAACATTTTTTTTTTCTAAGACCTTAAATATTAATGGGAGTTTAGAAATGGGTCTGTAATTAGCTAAATAAGAGTTATGCAGGGAAGGCTTTTTGAGGACAGGAAAGGTGCAAGCAGTTTAGAAGTGTTCAGGTGTTCATCCAGAGGAAAGAGAAAAATTGATAATAGATAGGAGGCAAGAGGAAATGACGGGCCAGACCTCCTTAAGGAAATGGGTGGGAGTATCTAAGTAGGGCAAGATGGACACATATGAAAAATGGTATCTGAAAATTCTTGCATGGGAATAGGACTGAACTATGAAAGCTGAACGGGGCAAGGTTGAAGCCGGATCTGAGATCATTGATTTTGTTGACAAATACATTTATAAACCTTACACAGTCTTCCAGTTAAGAGGTAGGAAAACCAGAAAGAGAAATGACCTTATCAATGGTGTTAAATAAAAATCTGGGGCTGTGTTAGTTGTTGTTGTTTAAACCAGAGAAACATGCTACTCTGTTCTCTAAGAACTCATTCATGTGTAACAAGTGGACTTGTAGATTTGCTTTTTTCATCTCAGCTGTGCTTCACAACAGTGTTCTCTATGATAATGTATTGTGTCATTTATATTATTATAAAGGGACAAATTAACATGAGATAACTATGTCAAGGACTCAGGTACATTGAATATTGAACACCTTTACAGAGTCGTTAATGTTTGGAAATGTTGGTTTGGTTTTTCATAAATTAGAAAACAGGGCAGAAAACAGCAGGGGGCGTAAGAATACAATCAAGTGTGTGACCATGATAATGTGTAGAGCCAGAAACACTAGAGGGGTTAACCTTGCCCAAAATATTGACTTTTAAGAACAGTAGAGGAGAGCAGATCTGAAAATTTATTTATAAACTCTGAAGAAGATAAGATAAATAAACAGCAAACTGGGACATTACAATCAATTTAAAGAACAAAACAAGTAAAAGGCCCAACAGTAAAAGGAACACAGTTGATATGAGAATTCTAATCTATTGCAATTCCCCCACCATGTCCTACTGCTCTTTGTGCATTTTCAAAAACAAAAAAGATATCTAGGTTATGAGAGGTGATGAATTTCTTAAGTACGAACAATTTATTAGAGAGTGATCTGGTGTTGAAGAGATCAAAAATAACTGGTAAAGCAGGAGAGCTGGGAGGCCAAGGAAGGAGAAGGACCTCAGTCAGGGTTTTTTTTAAGCCCAAAAACCGAGGGACAGTGTCTTTCTTTATTCTATTTTTAGAAATTAGAGGGATTAAGCAATAGACAATTGCATTGGGAGCAATGGCAAGTAACATAACGACATAACAAAATAACAATCAGTAAGCGAGTTCGTCTTTGAAAGGCTGTTGGGAGGTATTTCAGTAGAATCTATACCTGAGTGCCTGACTGTGTAGCTGGCGTACTCTACCGAACTTCACATCTCCAGTAAGAGTCCACAAGGTGCACAAATCGTACTTGAGTGTCTCAGATTGTTGGTATTTTAAATCATTTATTCCAGCCTGGATGACTATAGTTGAAGAGAAGCTGTGGGACTAAACCAGTTGAAGGTCAGACTGTGTGATGTCATTTACAGAGGAGCCAGGATAGCAGAAGATTCTGCTGCCATAAATGTCAACATGCTGGACCATAGAGGTGCCAACAAAAAGCACCACTGATGGATGTGGTGAAGTGGAGGAGGCTGGAGGCAGGCGGGCAGGGAGAGGGACACACAGAGGAGAGGGCTGGCAGACGTGACAGACCAGAAGAAGCAGTGCTGTGCAGACTAGCAGGAGTGTGGCCACATGGCACCCATCAGACCTCCGCAGCATTAGCAACAGAGGGTGGCAGGTCTGCAACTGCAGAGGAGCTGCTTGGTTCTTCTGCATCAGAGGCCCTGGGTGCAAAGTATTGGCCATGGGACATTTGCAGGCTATCCAGGACCTCAGTAACATATGGTGGGGGCTCCGTGGCAGGAGAGGAGCCTCTTACCTGTTCAGGAATCTTTGCCAACGGCTTGTTGATCTTCGGACCCCTTAACAAAGAACACAGCTCGTCCCCATGGATTGTGTTCTGAGCAGCTCGTCCAGGTGGATATGTTGAAAGATGACCGTCCAGGGTCTCAAGAGCCTCAAATCTGTTTTCCAGGGAAGCAGATGTGTGTTCACCCCCAGCAGCAGTTGAGGCTGACCAAGAGAGTGTGGTGTCGTCAAACCCTGATAAGGAAGTGTTGTAATTTGCAGCTCACAGAAAGGAGAGGTGCTTTGCCTGAGCTGCCACTATACTGGCGAAGTCTAGGATCATCTTCTCCTTCTCCTTGAGCTTATGAAAAGTGAGTCAGTTTTAAAGCAATTGAAATTACCTAGCATTGGAAACAGTTATGCTGTAGAAATCCAGGTCAGTTACACAGACATGAGTGAAAAATAGCTGCCACTCCATCTCCTCAGCTAGTTCCATGAGGGACATGACTATTAATCTATCTAGGAGGAGAAGATTAATTTCATACTTGTCAATACACAGCCAGATTTAAGTTTAACAAAATAAATCATTAATGATAATTTGATATTAAATATTTTTAATCACAGGTTTTGATGACACAGATCAGATGTTAATGGGCCTATATTTGTCTTATCAGAATCAGAATCAGATTTATTGGCCAAGTTAGTGCATAGAAACAAGGAATTCGACTCCGGTTCAACTTTGCTTTCAATGTACAAAATACACAAAATGGAGTATAACATATAAAATAAAAAGTATAAGATAAAAAGACAAATGATAGAAGTCTATGTCCAATGCAATGTAGGAGATGAATAGTGCAATTATTAGGTGTATGTATTTCAAACAGTAAATACGATGGAGATATGTGCAAATATGCATATGAGGTAGAGAGTTATTGCAAAGCGGTTTTCCTGACACTCTGTGGAGGGCAGGTCGGCCCACATGGTCCTCTCTGCAGACCTGATTGTCCATTGCAGTCCGTTCCTGTCCTGTTTGGTGACCGATCCAAACCAGACAGTGATGGAAGTGCAGACTGGATGATGGCTTTGTAGAAGGTGATCAGCAACTCCTGAGCCAGGTTAAACTTCCTGAGCTGTCATAGGTATAATCTCTGCTGGCCTTTTTCGCACAATGTCTACATGGGAGGTCTACTTCAGGTCCCGTGAAATTGTGCATCCCAGAAACCTGAAAGTGTTCATAGTAGACACTGTGTTGTTGAGGATGTTGAGCCGGGGTGGTGTCGGGGTCTACTCCTTCCACTATTATCTCCACAGTTTTGAGTGGGTTCAGCTCCAGGTGGTTCTGACTATACCAGTGGGCTAGCTGTTCTACTTCCCGTCTGTATGCAGACTCATCACTGTCCTTGATCAGACCAATGACTGTGGTGTTGTCCGCATACTTCAGGAGTTTCCCTGAAGGGGTCCCCTGAGGTGCAGTCATTGGTCTAGAAGGAGGAGAGCAGTGGGGAGAGGACACAGCCTTGGGAAGCATCAGTGCTGATGGCATCAGTGCTGCCTCCTGTCAGTCAGGAAGCTGGTGGTCCACTGTGGGCTGGGTGAACTTCATGGAGGATTTCAGGGATGTTGGTGTTGAACGCCGAGCTGAAGCCCACAAACAGTATCCTCGCGTACTTGGGGTGATGGTCTCCTGTAGTTGATGATGTGCTGCAGGCTTCTCCAAACTGAGTCGTTGGCTAAGAAACTGTTTTTTTTAGCTTCTCACTGTATCTCCTCTTAGCTAGCCTGATCTCCTTAGTCAGCCTGTTTCTGGCCTGCTGTACAGGTGCCTGTACAGGACTCGATCCCCACTTTTGTATTCCTCCTCGGATTGAGTCAGCTTCCTTAGATTCAGTGTGAGCTATGGTTTTTTGTCGTTGTATGTGCAGAAGGTTTTGGTCTGCACACACTATCCTCGCAAAAGCTCACATATGATGTCACAGTGTCAGTGAGTTCATTGAGGTCAGTTGTTGCAGCTTCAAATATACTCCAATCAGTACAGTCAAAACAGGCCTGTAACTCCAGCTTGGACTTCTCTGTCCTCACAACAGGCTTAGAAGTTTTTAATTTCTGCCTGTAGGTTGGAATGAGATGAATCAGACAGTGGTCAGAGAGTCCTAAAGCTGCACGGGGAACAGAATGATAAACATCCTTTAAAACACTGTAGGAGTTTAAATGCTGCCTGTATTTTGGGAGTTTGTTGATGAAGTTTACTCTGTTAAAATCCACCAAAATGATGAGCAGGGAGTCTGGCAGTTTGTTCTCCCCCTCTGTTTTCTGTTCAGCCAGCTGCTGTAGCGCCTCTGTTACACATGCCTGAGGTGGGTGAGGGCTGCACAATGTCTTCAACACTGTGACATCTGTACACCAACCTTTGTTTATGTAGAAGCAGATTCCGCCTCCCTTCGTTTTCCCAGAGAGCTCCATGCCGTGCCTTCCACTCAGAATATCTGGAATCGCAGCAGCCATAGTGCGCTGTCCGGAGTGAGGTCACCAATTCAGGTTTCAGTGGAGCACATGGCAACGGATCTGCCAAAGTACGGGTTTTTCTGAAATGAGAAGCAGGAGTTCCTCCATCTTATTTGCCAGGGAGCAGATATTAGTTAGGTGAATAGACGTG